>JAVQJW010258542.1:0-11526 GCA_036025195.1 Hypseleotris klunzingeri
AGCGCACTACACTACAATATATCAATATAGACATATGTATATCTTTTTTTTTTTTAAAGAAAATTAATTGTAAGTATTCATTGTTTGTTCTTGGCTAAGTTTGAGAATAAGAAAATGGCACATTCCATTTTTCATCTTTAAAAACAGAAATTAATAACCACTAAATGTTAGACATGTTGGTGTTTAAGTGCAGTGGGGATCACACCATGATAATCTTTCATAAAGAGGAATGACTCTATTGTGTAACAGCTAATAACTGCTTGGTTAAAAGACATCACATCATATTGTTTAAAGTTACTCCACATAAAGCCCAGAGGTATTTGTGTTATTCTTGTAAAAGGAAATCTAAGACGTTTGCAGCGAGGTTATAAGAGGTGTAGCACATCAAGCGATTGGGTTTCAAAACTGAAGCGGAGCGCATCCACCCAAGAGAGTCGTTGATGTTCTGTTATTAACTGTAAAGTTATCAAGTGAGATTGTAGTAAGATAGAGATGAGGATAGGGATAAGTGATACAACTTATCCCTATTCCTAATGGAAATGAAAAAATGTAAAAAGTGGTAAATCAGTTTTCTTTTTCAGTGATGTTTTTTCATTATAGTTGTCAAATAGAAACTGGTATAGGTTATCTTAAAATATAATCAAATTGAGTCAAATTGAAAGAGATTGTTTTGAAGGGTTGTTCAAAAAAAGTGAAAGTTGCATTAGAATACCTTTAAACTATTTAAACACCAGCATCATAATGTGATAAAACTAAAACTATAACTACTGTTATTACCAAGGACTGACAGTCATTTAGTATTATTTTTCAGTAACTCATGTCTGATCTGTGAAACCTGGTATTTGTGTCTTGTTTACTGCACCGTGACATCGCACACGCTGACAAACACAGCCTGGTCTGTTGTCGTTTAATAAAGTTGTCCATGAGCCGGTCTGAAACATTTTTTAGATTTCTGCACTGCTCTATCCAATCTCCAACCCACCTGCTCTCTTTGTAAAGCACCCTGGCTGTCTTCCAAGGAAGCTCTTACTGTATGAAGACTAGTGGAAAAGCCTGTGCGATTTTTCTATTGGCCTCTGCCTCCCACAACTCATGTACAGTAAACACTTTAAACTCCTAAGGCAAAAAAAGAAAGAACACTGGTTTCTTTTGCAAAACGAATGGGTAATAGGGTTAACCTCTTTTCAAGTCAGATGATGTAATCATTATTACTGTGTCTATATCAATACACTTTCACATTCCATCAAGTGCATATGGTGGAATATTGTGCCTGACTCCTCAAAAGTCTTCATGTCCTCCCTGTGTAATTGTGGGTTCTCTCCAGGTGATCCTAAGAGGGTCTGGCAGCAGCTCCAATCACGATGTACCTCCACTATCATGTACCTCAACCATGTAAATTTATATTTTTATGGAGACATATGAAATAAAATAACATACAAATAATTTTAAAATATATTATGAATTTAAGTTATAAAATTACATTTCTGTTACTGTTACTGTTACTGTATGATCCATACTAAATGCTTTTACCAAATCCAAAAAAAGGATTAAATACATTAGGTACCTTTAAATTTTTAAACTAAAATCTCTGGATTACGGCTTTAGCATTGTAACCAAATCACTACAGGGGGCATTAAAAAACAAGTGTGCATAGGGCACTGAAATGGCCAGCAGGACAGGTCATTTCAAATAAAATAATTTCTCTAAATATTACACATTATCTTGTAATGTAAAATATGCTGTCTGTCAATAATAAATAAATAAAGCTTTCTTTCCCCAAAATCTTCTTGTCTTTGGTTTTGTGTACATGACAGTGGAGAGAGAGGTATGTGGTGGTAGAGCCTGCAGCCAGAGCCCTTTCGGTAATCCAGCTTCACTATCCCAAATTGTGTCTCGTAATGAATCTTTAAGTACCCTGTCAATGGATGTCTCTATGCCTGTCCTGGCACTGTCAAGGGTGTACCCTGCTTATGTCTGTGAGTAAATGAGTTAGTCTAAACCGCTCTGCCATTTCTCAGATGGATGTGTGTACACAAAGTCTGACTATAGCGGGTTTAAATAGAGCCTATTGTCACATAAGTTTGAAATGTGGTCACAGAAAGGTCTGGTGTGATCTAGTATTGATTGAGGATTGTGATGTGGTGGGAGATCACTAGGTTCTTTATGATGTGGATCACTTTCATGACACTGTACCCATGAGAGGCAAACACCGCTATGGTAACATTTCACAGGCTTACCGGGTTACAATCGGTTTTGAAAAAAGGGATGGAAAGATGGACTAATGATCTTGCACCAATTTACAACACAATTAAATAGCATAAAGGTTGTAAGAAATTGTATATACAAACAAAATCTAAAGATATTTTATGTCCATGTCCAAACTGATTTTAACAATCTAAACCTTTCATGATTATTTCATGCCATGACCTACACACATACACATCACTACACACATACACATCTATATAAATAAAATGTTTGTGTCCTCTTGAATTATACTCCACGACTCTCAGAGGCAGAAAGATGTTAAAACAATTAGCTTATGTAAACTACAGCTTTACATTTCAAGTAGGCCTCTCTGCACCGAGCTCTAAACCTGCATGTATAGTAATTGGGATTGGCGCTGTGGCGTGTCATGGCATATGATGGAGGGATGAACAAACTGCTACTCCTACCATGTTTATATTAGCACTTATAATATGGTCTAAATGACAGGTTTCTAAGACACACAGCACAGAAATGGAAATAGTCTGTGGGTTGAACGAACATATATAAAAACCAGTTGAATTTCTTTTGGCCAATATCAAATTTTATTCAGCTTGTATTGGAATGGCAGCTCTCATGGGAAACATGCTTCAAAGATCTATGAAACTTTACATAATTTAACAAATATGCTTTTATGTAATTCCATACACACGGTTGTTTAAACTGAGCAAGATTTTGGCCATAAAAATGCAATAAATCAAGGAAAACTAAAACATTTCTGTGGCTAAACACAAAAACATTTCTAAACTGACAAACAAATCTGAAGCAGCTGAGGACCGCTGCCTCTGAAGACTTGTTGCAACATTTTATAACAAAAACTGTTTCTGTAAATTGTGAAATGAACAATGTCCATGATAAATTGCAGAAATGTTGAGCAAGATACGGCCCGACATGAAACTGCAAACTATCAAAAGCATTGATAGTTTGCAGTTGCTTTTGATAGTTGGCAGTTTCATGTCGGGCCGTATCTTGCTCAACATTTCTTGTTGTGACATATTTTACATCAGAAAAGACTATCTAATGTCTAATATCGCAAGAACAGACTAAACTATGTCCCGACCTATGATATTTTCTGGGCCTGTAATTGTTGGCAGTCAGGGGTGAACCATAAGAACTACAGTTGCCTATTCAAATTCCAAATGGCTCTATAAGTTGATTTAAAATCATTCTTGTCCATGGAAGCGAAATTCCACCTTGCAAAATTCAACAATATCCGAAACCACATGCATTACACCACTCTGATCTAACTAGTATCATAAATATCATGGAAATTCCAATCCATAAATTAATCTGGCACATGGAAAGATGCACACATATTTAGCTGAGCAGATCAAATTCACATCCAGCCAAAACTGTATTAAAACCAAATAATAAGGCTCTGTGATTATCGTCTGACACTGCCAATTACAAATACACTGTCTTTATTTTGTGTTATAGCAGTGAGGAGATTAACTTGAGGCTTCTGTTTGCCTCCCTTTTCCTCCTCATGAAGCGGGCATGTTTACTGGCTAATCTTCTTTACCGCTTTGACCATAAATGTGATTACCACCACACAAGAGATAATAAAAGCCCGTATCTCCGCTCAACCAAAGAGCAGGAATTAACGCCGCAGCTCCAAGGAATAAAAAGAAGGGGAAAAACACACGTGGCATACAGTCTCTCAATTTGAGCCCATACAGCCCCCTACTGGCACACTACTGTTCACCATTTAATAGCAAACATCAAACTCCGTCATGTTCTTGTTGAATATGAGCAACAGGTAAGAGGGGAGTTTTTTTTATAATGTCTATACATTTTACTTAAAAAGCCAACTGCATTGAGATGTCATCATGTCGGTGGTGTTCAATCAGGCAATTAATGGCTATCATTTTAGGATGTCAGACTTTACGTCCTAGGGTTAAATGGTGTCTGTGTGTGGAAACCTGTGGGACCATTCATAATAAAATGATATTTAGCATGTAGCCTATTATAATGGACAAATGTGATAACGTCTGAATAAAAATGTGCAAAGGTTCACTGTATAGATGTATATAAACAAAGTTTTAATTTAATTTCTGTTTCTATAGTCAGCAGACATTGTGTATGGCAGTGTGAACTCTGTCAGTGCACTTTGGTAATACAGGGTTAAACCAGGCTATGATTTGTTTGCTTCAAAAATAAAAAATGCTGATTGTGATTTTTTGTTCAAAACACACACACAAGTTGAAGCATCATCAGTGTGTGACTATAACCAAACATGACACGAACGGTTTAAAAAGGTCTAACAGACCACGCTCTGTGGCTTGCTCTCACCTGATATTTCCTGATGAGGTACATTGACGAGGCTGAATCCTTTTGCGCTATAAGCTTGTCTAACCTCGCTACAGCTTCGCGCTTTGCTTTCACCAGCAGCGTTTGACAGGGACAGCACCGACAGAGTACATAAGGCGACTTGCAGTCTCCACATCGCATACATCAGTCAAATCCTTGGTATGCTCTCGCCACAAAAAAAACGAGGTCCGTTAGATGTTGAAATAAAAAAGAAATCCAAGATGTTTAAATGAGTAAAAGATATCCCAGTGACCGCAAATCACTTCTCACTTTGGATGGGGGTACATCCTCATTGCTACAACAGCTTCGTATGTTCCCAGTGAAAAGAAACGAAGTGTCCAGGTGATGCCCCGTGCTCTTTCAGCGCCGACAACTTCTCTAGCAGCCGTATAAAAGCAGCGTGAGCAGCCCTGCGTTTTTGTGGCAGCGCGATAGAAAGCAGAATGCAAGACACACGGCGCGCAACCAGCACAGAGCGCACCAGCAGCAGCACAAGGGCAGGGCAAAACGTGGACTGGAGTGGAGTCAGACTTGCAGCACTGGAGGTCCTCACCAGCTCAGCTTCATGCGCTCACGAGCAGAGGAGAGACACATGTTGGAGCCACAGAGCAGACACTAAACTGAACACATGGAGCACTGTATTTATTATACTTTGTTGAAAGCCATATTAAAGTAACAGTATTCTGGTAATGGCCCGTGCAGGGCGTAATATGATGAAGGGGATCAGATAAGCACATTATGGGGCAGTCAATACTTTATATCAGCTTCTGTCACAATTTGAATAAGAAAAAGTCTTGATACTCTCTCACAGCCAGTATTTTTATTTTATATAAGAAAAGATTTTAAATGTTTGGGTATGTCGGGCATGAGCACTTTGTGGTTTAATAGTAACTCAAGTGCCTGAATGAAACAAAACACAATATACGTTTGAGGTAAAAAACAACATTAAAACATGGTCAAATGTTGATTTTGCATAGGACTTTTAATATTGCCTTGTGAAGTGAAAGATTGTAACATTCTGTTGTTGTATCATGGTGAGCAGAAACATGAAGATCCAAACCACTGAGCAGCACTGAGTAAATCATGTCAAATCAGATGGAGAGGTGTTGGTAAATGACACTTTTGTTCAGAGTCTACCCGTCGTCACCACGGCTCAATCTTCCGTGTAATTCAGTTTGACAGGTCCATAGAGAATCTGCAAGACAAACAAGTACATTGTAATATGTTTACTATTGGCATAATACCATTTTGGAACAGGGAAAGATTTGACACAAGTCACGTCTCATTGAAAATGTGAAATGATGGGTTGAGGTGGAGGAACAAATCATCACCAGGGGCCTCATGCAGACAGAGGATATTAGTCCCCAGTGTCAGATAGACATTATCTCACCCATTTGTGTGGTATAAATGAAATGGAAAATTAGATTAATTTTGTGTAATTCATTTTATTCAGTTTTGTTAAACAAGATTAAGAAGTGAATCTCTGTTGGTGTATGTAGGATTTGTGAAAGACAAAAATGAACTTTAAAAACAAACTTTCACTTTGGTTGTAAAAGTTATTCTTTTTTTTTCATCCATCTCTCTACCTCTGCTAATGCATTTGGGTTCATGGGTGACTGAAGACATGGACAAACAACCATCCCTTGTGAAGTTATACCAACTAATTATATTCTTGTTGCTAGTAGCTAGAAGGACTGAACTGTTCTGCCACCTTGCTGAACTTATTGTTGATAAGCCCGAATCAGCCATAGTCTTTTTCATGTATGTGATCTTTGCATTGCAGTAGACCTAGTCAATTATCCAGCCACTGTAATGTAGTTAAGAAGGCATTGTCTGTCAGGCATAAAAGTCCAAGATCAAATGTGTTTCCTTGTTCACCGACGGTTTCAGCTTCACAGCACTGTAATAGCTCTACTCAGCTAATAAGCCCTTGCTAATGAGGCCTGGAGATGATGGCAGAAGGTGATCCTGTTAGTGGATCGATAGCTGCACCGTGTGGAGTTAGCTCATCATGACTCATGCTCCCGGACCACAGGGGACGCTAAAGCTTTTACTGTGGGACCCCTCTCACAACAAACATTTGCACATTACACATCCACAATTATTCACAATTACTCTAAACCTCTTTATATATTTATACTAAAACTCATTCGATAACATAAAGTGACTGATGGATTTATCTATAGATTGTTCTATTGATTACTGTAACAATGGATGAAGACAAATGAGCACATGGAGTGATAGAATATAAAAGCTTTAAAAACAAAAGCAATACAGATTTTGCTTCAAATGTTACCTGCAGTGTTTTTCTTTTCTTGAAAAAAGTTAAATGCATGAGCATATCTCTGCGGACTTTAAGAGGTCAAATTGCCTCTTTTACCAGAAATATAGAAAAGTGGAGTTGGACAAACTCTAAACTTTAATGTCACAAAATATTAGAAATAACTCAAAGCTTAGCCATATGGACTGTGTGTGTAAAGCACTAAGCCAATAAGACAAGTTTTACTATAAAATAACTGATGTGCTGCTCAGGATGTCCAACCACTGCCTAATCACAGTCAGCTTTGCTCTGACCTGTGAACCTGAACTGACTCTGACCCAAATTCTTTACTCAATGGTAACTCCTTAAAGACCACGAATGAAAGATCATGAACATTTCTTTATTTAGCCTTGTCAACAAAATAAAGAGGAAATGAAAAAGATACCTTTTAAAGTAGATACATTGATTCATTGTATCTGGTGCACTCCTGTAAAGTGGCATATGGGGGGAAAAAATTAAACACATTTCAGCACCACGGACAGCACCACTTAATGGTTTCTAAATAATAAATAGCTTGTTGTGAATGTTATTTAAACAGCTACTTTTAGCCAAATTGATCATAGCCACAACAAGTGTAGTGCATATACAAAACTACTACTTTCTAAAATTGAACATGCTTGCATGATATAGAAAGTATTGCATGCAATGTAATTAGAAGTGTTTGACTTACACTATGAGCAGATGAGGAATAAGGTCACTTTGTTCACATTAGCACAGCAAGCAAATACATGAATAATTAATGATATATTTATAATTCATAGATGCTTAAAACAAATATGTCCTATTAAAGTAAATACGTAAATATCCCTTTTCAGAAGTTGGGATCAAATAGCGGTATGAAAACAAAAATACAGTATCAATAGAGGCATATAGCTGTTAGCATGGCACTATGGTGAGATTCAGAGAAAAACATTGGATTCTGCATTGAGTGTATGTTTGGCCCATTTAAATGATCTGGCAGAACCATCCCTCCATTTTACAGGCCACTACACGAGTTTGAGTAGAGATGGAAGCTGGCCAACAGTGGAGCTCAGGCTTCCTGTTCCCCAGTCATTTCCTCCTCCATGCACTTCAGCAATTATGTCATCCCTCTCTCAAACTAGAAACCCATGTTATGATAAACTACAGCACTGTTTCCTACACTGTCTTGAGAAACGTTTAGGAAATCCGCCATTGTTAACTTATTATTTTACTAATATACCTTAAACTGTGTCATTTGTCATGTGGTCCGGTAATTATGCCTAAAGTAAGGCATGGAATCACACTAAAACTATGACAATATACAGTCAGCAACATTGGGAAACACAGAAACACCTACAATAACGTCCACTTCCGGTGGGCAAAAACATAATACATTCATTACAACAGAGAAGAGCTGCTTATTTTTCTTTTACACATCAAATACATCTGCAATACCAAACTTAACGATATATAATTAAATAATAAAGACCTAAATAGCCCAACTAAGTCATTCAAAAAACAAAATATTTAGTTGAGTACAAACGTTTGAGATTTTTAGCTTCCTTTTACACATTCTAATCGAACAGAGGAAAAAGGATGTTTTCCCTCACGCCAGAGACCACGCCCCCAAATCATACGCATGCCGACTGTATCTATCATTTCAGTGACTTGTCAAAAAGACCAAATATCAGATTTGCTTGGTGAGTCAGTAAGGAAAAGAATTAACAAGTTCTTGTCTTTTAAATATAAATACATAGGCTACGTACAGTATATATATCATTTATTTGCACATACAGGCCCATACGTTTGGACAAACATATCCAAAGGTTATGTCCTAGATCAGTAGCATTTATTAGCTTTTTCACCAAAAGAACAACAAACAAATGTGAAGGACTGCACAGAGACTAATGATTCCTCACGTGCAACAACAATCGATAACGTACCCACTGGCTCAAATGTTAAATCACAGTATGCCCATTCCTTAATCATTCTCACACAACATGGAAAAGGTCATGTCAATCCATTGTTGACAGGCCTTATTTCGATTAACAAGTGGACCTGGATTGTTTTGGGTAGATCCGTGCTGTAAATACTCCCTGCACCATAGACGTACACACCAAAAAAGGTTCATTGTAACATTTTCTCCCTTGTGCTTAAAATTTGCTCTCATAGTAGTCTGATATTCTCAAAAACAAGAGCATGCATTTGTTTGGCAAGTTAGGTCGTGATGTGACATTGAAAATACAGCAATTTTATCAAGCGTTATTCATTTATACATAATTCAAAATAGTTTCAGGTGGTTGTTTTCATGCTAAGAAATATTTTCAGCTAATTAATGATGCCCTCTGGCTTTGTAAATGGAACCCAAACTTTCTAAATAACAGCCAAACAACTTCCAAGAAGGGGTTGGCTAAACATTTATTACCTGATGATGGTTGAAAACAATTTACAATCACACTATACCTAAAGCATTCTGATGTGGCACAAGTGCAGTGGTCCATGCTTATTCTCAGGTTGTGGGTTCGATCCTCGGGCCCACATCCATAGACACCCTTTGTTGGTGACTGTATTGAATGGCTATCAATTTGTCTCTGTGTCAGCCCTTTGATAAACTGGCCAAAAATCTTTTCCATTCAATATTGGTAATTCAAAAGGCCTAACTGTCGGTACTTTTACTGGTATAACATTTTCACATCTTTGATACAGTGTTAGAGATTGCTGACTATTATATTGAATACATACTACTGAAAATAAATCACTTTGTTCTTAAGAGCGCTGTCCACTGTTCCAGTTCTGTGCAGTCATTATCATCACACAGTTTCTGCTAGACTGCTCTCAAGGCTGTCTTCTGCCAAGAGCACAAACAGTCCATTTTCTTAATTTTCTTCTTCACCACAGATAGAGGATCAAGTAAAGTTGTTCTGTTTCAACATTGCGAAGCAGCTGTTGCTACATAAAGAATAAATTGCTTTTGACAGAAAGTTGGATTGCAGCTTTCAGTGCTATAAATTCCCATATATTTCAAATCAAAGCTTAGTGAGAAACAAAAGCGGGTACATATGTCAAGTTTGCAGCTTACGTGAACACAGGTAAATGAGTTGATGTAAGAATTCAGAATGTCAAAACTGTGCTTTGGGGCAGAGCGTTTATTGTAGATGACAGCTTATCAACATAAGTGACAAGTGTTCACATTAGGGATTAGACTGAGAGAAACAAACTGTGCACCTCAAGGCACAGAGTTGGGATGCTCTTCTGTGATGTTCATTTTCAGTTTCAGAAAAAGCAGCATAAATAATAGATGCAAGATTTATCATAGGATGTAGAAAGTGGCATCGGCAGGACCCCTACATAGGACTATGACCTTTACCTAAAGAACAGAATTAAATTTCAAACGCTTTACAGAGTCTGTGTTGTTAATCTTTATGACATAGACACAGCCTTGTGCTTGTGCTTTAGACACAGTGTTTGATAACTGATTAAAATAATGTTCCACAAAAATGGATTCGCTCAATCAACTGCATGAATAACAGATAAGTCTAGGCAAAGAAGGCACACAAACCTACTTCAGAGCATGTGTTCAATTTAGCCTTAATAGAAGTTACTCTACATACAGTATTCCTCTATTGCCTCCACATCCGAAAACGTATTTACTTTCTTAAAGTGTTTTCATTATGCATATATGTTTTAATCTATGCAGTGTGTTGAACCAACGTGAGTAAACTGGAGCCATTTGTTTCTGTTCTGCAGTCCTACAGTCCAATAGATAAATGGTTTATACTGAAATGCTAGCTTTTATGCACTCAGCGGGGTGTATTATCTTTGCTCAATGTTACACAGCTAAACTGGGGTTATTCATCATAAAATGATTTTCTGTCTGTACATTTATTTATGTGTTTTAATAATAGATAAAGGGAAATGTGTCAGGCTGAGATATGGACCTGGGCAACAAATCTTTAAGCTGCAGTTGATACACTTTAGGGTTGATTCAGATCTGCTGGAGGCATGATTAATTCACATTGACACATTTGTGTATAAAACTGTATGTATATATATTTAAGAGATTTATAATTAAGTCCATTATTCATTCGCTCTTCATTCACACATGGTGGTAAGCCACTTGGGTAGCCACAGCTACACTGGGGCATACTGACAAAGACATGGCTGCCAATCTGTGCCTGTGGCCTCTCCACCCATCACACAACCATTCATACTGTATATAGACAATGTGGTTTAGTGTCTTACCTAAAGAGACAACAGTTGGGAGTGAGAGGTATTCAAACTGCCGACCGTTCGGTTATAGGACGACTGCTCTACCACTGAGTCACTGCTGCTGAAGACGACCATGTCTTCAGGACAGTAGTTGTTCTTGTGAGAGTGCATAGATGGGAACACAGTTTTAAGCAATTGTTGCATAATATTCAGACACGTTATGCATATTTAAATATTACAATGAAACTATACTAGATAGGAAAAGTGACTTAATTATGTGGTTACAGCAAAGTTTATTTCTTTAAGAGAAGTGAATTCTTAGCTTATTTGAAAGCCATATGACTTCACATCATACAATTGTTATTAATCATGTATTAATGACACAGACAGTGTATGCTAATGGTGCCTTTACAGAAAATAAATAGACACAGTTATTTCTACTATCTCGCTTAGAACCGGAG
>JAVQJW010258813.1:0-12166 GCA_036025195.1 Hypseleotris klunzingeri
ACTTCTACTTCACATTGTTTCCATTGGTCATAGTATTGAAGTGGATGTGGTCAACTGTGGGAAAAAGACATCTCAAAAAAGATCATCTTAAAGGGTCAAGAACAGTCTCTGTTTTTTCAGAAAAAGCTAAATTCATTCAAAAAGCTTGAAAGCGGCATGACACGTGCCTTCGAAGTAATCCAGATCTTCATATCATTTTGTATTTGATATGTGTGTAGATGTCTTATTCCTTACTCTTACACTTTCTTCTTTTTAATCCAACATTTCCAGGGTCAAAGTGGGATAAGAGGGAGACACTTCTGGCTCAGCTCTCTATTCCAGCACAATGCGATGGGGTTGATTAATCCTTAGCGGCTATGGTTTGTCTTCTACAGCTGAGTGAACAACTTCATTTCATCTGATGAGTTCAAGCCCGGGTCAGGCCGGTCCTCATCTGTGACATTACAAGAGCCACACAATGAGAATTAATTCCTCTTACTCCGAAAACATCACATTCCACCATAGGCCTGGCTTTGGAGACATATTGCAATTAGAATGAGGCGACCTAGAGAGGAGTTGTACAAGGAGGTTATATCACTTTGTGTGTGTAGGGTTGTGTTCACTCATCATGACTTTGGTAATGTTGGTCAAGTGTAAACAATGATGATGACAATGATGGCTCTTTTCCAAACCTTCCCTCAGTTTGACAGATGATTGTTTGGAGTATGCTTCTCTGAAGTCTCTGGCAGTCACAGGAAAACGAATGTGCTCAACACAAACAGGTGAGGCAATCTGCAATACTCATTTTCACTAAAAGTGGAGCCGAAAGCAAACTTCAAGACATGTTTGCCTTTGTTTCTGAGACTATCCATTCTGTAGTATGGCTTCCATTTGCATCTAATATTACCTCTGCAGAATCAAAGAAAAATGAAAACTATTTTTTGATTTCTGCATGGTTTACCATCTGTCACTGTGCTACATCTGAATTCTACATCTCCGACTCTCTCAGGCATTCACCCACTTTCTCTCTAATTCACATCTATTTATCTTTTCCCCCTTTTCTCCGATGCAGTCAATCATAAAAAATATGCTCAAATCTCAACCGGTCTCTCAAGCATCACCAATGTGGAGAAGTTTATATAAACATTTAAAATACAGACACTGTGACCTAACCTTTGAGTTTGACTATTTGAAACAATACAGCACATTACAAAAACAGAGTTTGACAAAATGGTCCACAGTGGGGGCTATATGGAGTGGAAGACTGGCGAGATGCAATGGCTTGTAAATGGGTAAGCATTAATAAATCAGCACAGCTTTAATGTCCTGTTTCCACTCACTGCCTGTCTGCTGGGCCTTTGACAAAGAGAGTGGTGGCATTATTACAAATAAATATTGGTGTGAATATAGTGGCCTGTCATGCTTATGTGTTATGGCTTTGGTGATAATTGAATCTGTTCAGATCTGATCTTGCTGAATTAATTGATTGTTCTGTAGGACTAGTCTAGGTTCAATCATGTGTGTGGATTCATTTTTTAAGTTTAGCATGAAAAAGCATATTGTAAAATGGGTGAGGGGTGTCCCAGGATATATGTCACAGTCAGTTTTATCTCAAGCACGATGATGAAACCTCAGCGTCCATAAGGTTTGAAATAAAGCTGCCTGTTATCTTTGTTAAGGAATATTCATTGCCACCATAATTCAAACCAGCTTCACTCCTGCTCAGCTTGTATGTGTACTGAGCAGAAGATAAGGCAGAGTTACCTGCAATTGTCTGTAAATAAATCAGCATCACATTATGGAAATAAACACATAGTATGCCATCAGTTCATAAGAAATCTTACCTGCATGGAGGTTAAGCGTTCTGGATGTGCTGTATATGAAACCCAGACTCACAGTACTCCAAAGTTAAAAACTGCTTTGATAAAGTTTCACATTCAACCTTTGAGTGTGCACTACATGTGAGTGAGAAAGATTCGCAAAGAGACAAGGAGGACAGCCGAGAAGATTCAGTCATGTCATCCACCTGCATCTCATACAAAAAACCTGTCTTCTTCAAGAAACTATCCTTAAGTAATTTTGTTTACTGTCCCTGGCTTGTGTGTGTGCACTCGGGCTAAAACTCTCCAGGCGCCCGCCCATCTATTGAACAAAACTCAGCAAATTGGTACCTCAGGTTTATTCCTCTTTGAGCTCTCTCACCTGGGAGTCGGGGGAAGAATTGCCTTGTAGGCCTGAACTGCAAACAGCTTTCTCTCTGATCTGCTCTCCTCGCCCTCACACTATTTGAACTGTGTTTTCCCCTGGCATTCTGGGAACCGTTTGCTTCTCTTTCTCTGGGTTGAAAAAGAAGAGAAAAAAGCGCCTGTGTTCTTCATACATTTTTTAAAGTCTGGTGTATGTTCCTTCATGCAAGCCCAACCACACACACACACTTACTTGACTTACTTTCTCAGCACTTGTGGCAGCTTTCAGGTCCGGTTTGTCAGTACCTGGATGGCAGGCGCTTTAAAGGTCCACCGACTCGCTCCAATTTGTAAACAAGTTCGGACGACACGGGCGCATTAGTGTCAGTTCTGGGCAAAATTCAGTGTTAAAGAAATGCCGAGTGTGCACATGATGCATTGATCAATAATTCATCATAACCTTGCCTTGTCTGCGCAGACGTCGCTATAAGTTTGAAAGTGAAGAGAATCAAATAAAAGGCAAAAGATTAGAAAAAAACACATACATATGGTGTTTATATTTAATGGAGATACCGTAACCAACTTGATCAGTGTGTTTGGACAGGAGCAGAGGTTAGGAACAAGTAAATAAAAAAATAGGGAGAGAGGCTCTGGTTTGGTATGATCATGTGATTTAGGATAATCAAAAAAGATGAAAAGAGTGGGAAAGTGGTTAGTTCTACTGCCCTCAGTAAGCAGGTTCGGTTCTATCCAGCGGACACACGGTTGCAGTGGAGTCTTTATGTCATCCCTGTGTCACCATAGGTTTACTTCTCCCACTATCCAAAGACAAGTATGTATCAGGAGTTGGTGAATCTGAATTTTGGTTGATATATGTTTGTGTGTCTGTGTGAGCCCTGCGACTAACTGGCCACAGTCCAGCTTATACCCTAGGCACACAGTTGCGAAGATAGGCTGTAGTCATGATCCACCATCCCTAATATAAATAAGATAAATGAATAAATGTTTTTTCTATTAGTGGACTACATAGATTGCTTTTTCCTATCCATACCTAAGGCCCATTGTTACCAGGATAGACTCCAGTCACCCACAACCCATAATGGCAATAAGCAAGAGAAGATGAATGAAACCTAAAAAAGAAAAATGCTTTGGCCACCATCTTGAGGTATTTCCTGCTAATCCCCACAACCTCCTGCCTGCTCAGCACTGGTGCCGGTGGTCCATGTGTGTTTGTGCCTGTGTGTTTTCTCTATTCATATGTGCACCTGCGCGTGTGTCAGGGCTCCAGTTTCTAGTGTGTGTGGCCAAAATCTTAAATCCATGCCAGGACAGCAATCCGGTTTGAAAACACAACTCCTAATCCTTTAACCTTCAGAACAAGAGCAGAGGCAAAAACAGCTGAAGGGCCCAGCGTGGTGGAGCACATGAAGGACTAAGACCCCCCTACCACCACACCAGGACCAAAGGCCACTCCAGCCAACCTCCTCAAGGCAACAAAATGGATTTCTATTTCCGATGGCTTGATATGGCTGATCATGGTTCATAGCCTCCTTTCAGGGCGCGGAGTTAACATGGCAGGCTAATGTCAGGATGTGCGCCGATCAGAGTCAGGGAGATGGGTCCTGGTGGCCTTTCCCATCTGCCAGAGCTCTGATGGCTGCTCTGCTGATAGCATCACAGTAAATTCTATCACTGTCACTCTGTGTTTCTGTCCAATAGCACTCGGACTATGTGTTGGCATGTCTTTAGTGAGCTTGTACCAGTGTTTCCCAGCTGTCTGTGAATGACAAGATCTCTAATGGCTGTTTTCGGTTTTCTTTTTCTTTTTTTTTTGTCTTTTTAATGCACTTTGCATTAAAATTAATAAGATGGGTAAAACTGCTGACAGTTATATACATTTTATAAAATCATACATTTTTATATATAACATATCCTAAGGAAATCAGTTCTGCCCACTTAAGGCTTGTTCAGTTTCTGTGTTTCCTTCCAGTCCAGACAGGGGAAATACATAAACAAGAAAAGATCTGAAGACTATTGGCCAGGGGCACTAATCACACAAATTAATGCACAGACTAATGCACTACAAAGACATATGTGTACATGACACATGAATGGTATTAAATGTGCACGTATAGGCATAGCAGTAAAATTACTTAATTACTTAAAATTATTTTGTTTAGGTCAGGCTATTTGCATAATTTAGGACTTGTAAACAACAAAGTCCAGTAAAGTAACACATCTTTTCTATATAGTATTTGAAGAGCTGGCCTGTTGTAGACTACTGCATGTCAGTGTCAATTACCAATAGAGCTATGTTATAAAATGTTGTGAAAAAAAGTTTTCGGTGGAAGTCGGAAAACCCACAGTAACATGGGGAGGGCATTCTGGCTCGAATCATAGAAATGTGTCAGTCGGCCACATATTGCACATGTCATTTATGTTTTTATCTAGTTTACTTTGAGCTCTTGCAATAAAAGCTAATAAACATAGAGTCTTTTGTATGGGTCCAGGAGGCCACTGTGTACAGCACCTTACATTTCCAGTGACAGCCAGCTGTCCTCATCCTCCAAACCATTAGAGCCATCAATGCTGACAGGATCGATATGTGTGTTTTGGCCTCAGTGCCCCTGCCAGAGATAGCGTGTCACTGCTGACAGACAAATATCAGCGCTTGGCTCGGTGACAGAAGGAAATCACAGTACTTTTCCGTTAAGATCATTCAACATGCTATTGATTTGCCCTGTGCTAATCATACATCAGAGCGGAATAAATGGCTCCAAGGTAGACCTTCCATTGTTCACAAGTGGGAAATGTAATGAAAAAGAGAGACATTTCTTTTATTACGTGTAACTCCAGGCGAATCACATAATTGTCCTGTGATTGGAAAATGACCGGTTGGATGGCAGTCTGTCAAAAGGTGTTATTAAAGATCTCTGTTTTTTAAAAGATGTAAAAGGTTAAACATTAGTGAATAATGTTGAAACAATATCATACAAATATCATACAAAACATTTGCACAAAACATATTTAGAGGGGTGGAGTCTACAAGCATGAGTACTTCTTTTTTCTTCCCTAGGAGGTACCCCACCTCCAAAGTTGATGGCATAGACTTCAGCCACTCAAAGCCCCAATTAGCCCCAAAGATTATGGTGTATATAAGATATTGTTTTAATATCAATATCTGTTAAAATTGAAATAGGGCGTACTACTGTATAAAATGCATCTGGTGCAGTTGATAGATTAAAGTATGTGTTTACCTGGGAAGCATCGTGTCTCAATCTCATGACTTCCACCATCTTTCCAGTCTACTCTATTATCTCCGCCACTACATCAAAAAGCCACACTGATAACAGACCGGAGAACTCAATTGACATTCTCTGAATGTCACAAAGAAGACACTTTGTCAAAAAGCAAACCCACTCAGCATCAAATAGAACAATACACAATATTCTAAGAAAGCTGCCCTTCATAACCATGTGCAGCACTGAGGTTGCAGTTTGGATTTAATATTTTTCTAATGTTCATATGAGGACCACTTGAGAACCACTCTCAGACAAAAGCTCCAATATTTTAAATGGATCTTGATTTTACAATATTTAAACAAAGAAACAACACTGGACCAGATCTCATAGTATAGGACTAAATTAACACTAAAATGGGACAAAAGTCTAAACCAAGTTTAAAACAGAGCTAAATCAAGTACAACCTTAACATCCACTAATACCGGTTAGATCGAATGTTTAGACACATTGAGGTAGATTTATTATTTTCTCATCTTCAGGCCCTCAGGAAGAAAAAAAGTCTTTGGACTTCAGTATTTCTAAAATTCTGTGGATGGCCCTGCTCCTGATTACGTTACAGGCTACATACTGTATACCTGGCCCGTCAATAGTGCCAATGACCCTGTGCTAAATGAGTTTAACTACATATCTGTCTTGCTCTACAGCTCTAGCCATTCCCCCAGTACATGTAAATAACCTCCTGTCTTGGATCTTTGATTGCAGATCAATGGCTGCTTGCTTTATTTCAACATTCAGCGCTGTTGAACCGCAACGCCACAGGGGCAAATGTTCAACAGAGAATTTACAGGTTTGCTATTGAGCTCTTTGAAACAATAAAGCTCCTAGTGAGCTATTAAACAAACTAGAGAATAAAGTGCTGCTGCCGACAGAGATTAACACCATAGATACAACGTGGAAGAGTGTAATTATTCTTTACTGACACAAACATTTAGCCCCCAGAGCGGAACACTGTTTACCACAAATACAGCCCGCACGCTTGACCTAATCACGAGTTGAAATTTACCTGACTGCATTTGAACTGTGTTGTTCATTTGATTGGTCTGTTGAGGTGAGGACAGTGTTTTCCAATGTCTTTTGAAAATGTATTTCTCTGTTAACTGCCAGGAGTTAATTTGTAGAAAAATAGAGAACATTTTTGGCATGACTTTGAAAACAGTAAAACAAAACAAAAATATTTGAAGTGCATTATAGAAAAACTAAACTCATTAGAATCATGCAAGTGTACCCTTTTGTCACATAGCCAATATGCACTTGCTTACTGCAGCAGGGACAATAGAAGACAGCCATACCATTTGCCAAATTCTAACTGCAGAAATATGACATTCTTTATAATGTACAGCCAGTTCATTAAGTCTGTGAGATTTTTCCAGGTCTTGATTATGTGCGTGATTTGCAGATTTGAGTGTATGCGAATGCATTTGGTGCTTCCTCCAGTGATGGATTTCAATGATGTGCTTGCGTGTGAACATATTGCATAGCTGGCATACAGTATGTACATACAGGCAGACATTAGCATGTGTGGAAGACAGTTTACATGTGTGTACTTCACTGGTGTGTGTATGCACTTGCTTATCTGTGCACTGGCTGGCATGTCAGCTGATGTCCCCAGTAATCCAGCAGTGGGCCTGTTGTGGATTAGAGGAGGCTCCAGGGGATGGGAATCCCATTCCCGTTTACAGTTCTCGCTGGCAGCAACAAAGGCAAAGATGCCTTCTCTCTATTGCCTTCACACCGGTGGAGCCTGGAGGTGTGTGTGTGTCTTTGTTCATATATTGTGGGCATGTAAAACTGCTGATTTGGACTGAGTTTTGATGCAAAATGATTTTTAACCAGATCTATATATTTTCTATTTACATTATAGATATAAAATGTCCAAAATATTTCAGGTGAACTTTATTTAGATTAGTTTGTTTACATATTATATACAGTATACAACCTCTCAGTATTGCAGTAGTCATAGTTTAGCTCCTAACAGGAAAAACATTTTCAAATACATTTCTTTCTGTCCTGGACTTCCCTCATGCACACAATATACAGGCATACAATTTATGGTGGAGGTACCCAATAGGAGGCCACAGCACTAAATTTCGTCATTTTGGGATTTGTTTTGAAGACATTCTAACACTAACAGCTCCAGACTGACCTCCTGAACCTGGAGATACAACCTGTTCTTCTCCACAGAGGTGATTTATATGCCAGCTTTCTTCCATCTACTGTGAAAGAGAGAGAGAAAAAACATTTTGTGTGGCTGAGAGTCGCAACTTGATAGCACAACAAAAGAGCTGTGGTGGCAAGTCCCCACACAGACATTATATGTCAGCATCATCGTCATACTGGTAGCTTGTCCCAACTGTACAAAGCCATCCTCATTCAGGGCACCTAACCAAGGTCAGCCTGGATTAGCCACTAGTAACCCTATCAGGTCCAGCACAATGATTACAAAGCCCAGTGACACTGGCTGTCAGCAGACTCTTTCTAGGCAACCCTATCTGTCCGACCCTTGGCTGGAGAGCCACCGGAGAGGCTGGGGCTCTCTCAAATTGTTTCCCCTTTGTGTCCCCTTTTATTTTCTCTCTTTGATTTTCAGACACTCGTTTGGTTCGTCAATCAGCCTGTCTGGGTCTCTATGTGTTTGAAATCCATGCCTCATAATTTTGATCATTTGTATTTGGGTTTTTTTTCTCCTTCACAAAACCTTATTTTGGATTGCAAATTCTGAAGCCTGATGATATTAGTTACCATAAAAACGGTTACCATAAAGATGTTATTCCTCTAGAAAAGTGGGATAATAGTTTCATTTTGTATTTCTTGCCAACCTTGACAACTTTATCAGTATAATATTATCTGTTAAACATGTTAGAAGAAAGCAGAATAATGATGGTGTACTGGTTGTAGCATCCTTTTTTAACAGAAAAAGGAAAAGAACAGAAACCAAGAACTGTTCCCAACATCCATGTCCGTTTGCAGCATGTTGGACAAATCAAACTTAAAGAAAATGTGGCATTGTGATTTAAACTACAAGAACTACAGCCACAACAATCCTAGCAGCAAAAAGGATCCAAGGCATTGCAGCAACCAATGTTTTCCTCTTCAGCACATCAGAGGCATCCTCTGCTTGAGTTGCCCTAAAGGTACCTGTTTACAAAGTGATAGGGCTTAGGGTTTTTAACTTGGGGCGAGGGGCCGATTCAGAACCCCCTCCAATGCCAAGCACATGGATGGCTGCTGATTAGAAGAAGGTTGGCAGCAATGGGCAGATGCCAGGCGGGAGATGACGGCCTGTCGCCAGTCAGCCACCCAAGCCCTTGTCACCCTACATACCCCCTCTGCTGTAACACCTCCTCTCCCCACACAAAAAAAATGACCACATCACATACTTTAAACTGGCAAATTGTGATTGAGGCACGCCAGACAACACTGACTAAAGTGGTCTCTGTAGTTGGATAAAAACAAAGTAAATCGTTTTTTAGCTGAGAGCATAATCTAATGCTTCTTTTTTTAACTTCCACAAACTAACATTGTACGTTGGTCCCTACACTTACAGAAGTTACAGAAATGCACATACAGAATTACACTGATAATTTAGCTGAGAATAGAGAAACAAATGCTTTAAAACTACAAAAACTTAACTAAAAACAACAGTACATCCAATTACACAACTGATGCATGTATGTTGTCTTAAAAGACCATGGACAAACAATGTTAGGTATATACAGTGTGCATTTAGAGGTTGCATAAAAAGGCTTACCGTGAGTTTAAAACTTTTTGTAATTTAACAATTTAATGGCCTGAATACTGGGTCAAAATCCTTGACTACTCTTTATAACTTTAGGGCAGCAGTGCATTGTATTTCAGATATTAAAATAATTAACCACTTATAAACAATTTACACACACAACACTTTTTATCTGAGTATAAAATCTGTTTTGGTTGCTTATTTAGTAGTATATGGTTTTAAATGCAGTCTTTCTTTTTCACTCATGTCCTATTTTATTTAGGGAGGGACAAAAATAGTTCAAACCAGGATAAAACCCTAAAATATTATACTATACTGAATTCTGCACACACTTCCAGTGTCCACGTCCAGTCTCTCTTGTACAGAGGAGACAGTGCCCCCTGGTGTGGGCCTCAATGTATGTCCAGTCTACCAAGTATATTGCAAATCTTTTTTATCAGTAGCAATTTACGTTTATGGTTGGATAGGTTACTTTGCATAGTTGAACACGTGATTAAAAAAAACCCACACCAATTGAATAAAATCTGTTTTACAAAATGTAGGCTACATATTTTCAGTGTTTTCCAATAAATGCGTGCTTGTTAATAAAAAGTAGGCTGCATATTTTATAATAATAACGAATAGCACATTGTTCAAATTGATATGTGTAGCTTTTTATTTTTTCAGTCTACAATTGAATGTATGGCCTATTTTTGTCGCAGGTGCTTCCTTAGGCTGCTTATGAAGCTATTGCCCTAGTAGAGTAATATAATCGTTGTAATACTGTCTTGTCACCTTCTAAAGTAGCCTAAAATGAAATACTGCCTCCATAACAGCAGTCATTAAGGCGGGATTTGAATACAGAGAACGATGGTATGTAATGTATTTTAATTAACAAAACGACATTGAACGAGGATTAGTTATAGCTATCCTGTGCGTTGTAATATATGGATTTATTATGAACTAAATCAGTGTGGGCCGTTAACAAGCTGCAACTCTTTAGTATTGCTGTTTACAAGAGAGCCAGACCACACCACGGTGAGGGAACAAGCACCTGATGGATGCATACATTGAGTCGAATGAATACTAATGGGGAACCCTGTTTAGGCCACTACTCTCTCCAACAGCCGCCACCTTGGCTGTCCTAATGCTGTCCGCTCCCAAATCGCGCTGTCACCGTTTTAGGTTTCATCAGGCTCTGCTGTAACTCCTGTGTCCAACAGAGGTCATAATGTCTGCAGCAGTCACTGAGGAGAGGGACAAGTCTGTGGCCCTGTTAGCATGTATTTCCAAATCGAAAAGTCAATGAAAAACAAACAAACTTGGCCTCTTTGGGTACAAGATTGCTATGGTGCTTTAGACCAATTTTCGACCACCACAACAAACACAGTATTACTTAACTGAATGGAAGATGAGAAAAAGTTATTTGAGAGACCAAATATCGGAAATCCATGTAGCCTACGCCTCCCGCAGGCCGGAGCGCGCACTGCCCCCGTGTGCGCATGGATGTGTCCTCCTTTGATAATATATTGGCGAAATAAGTACATGTAAGTCGAGCCCTGGTCATTATGTACTCTTACTTTCTCCACACAGTATACCCCCTCCCGTCTGAGACCACACGTCTAATAGAGCCACATTCCTAAATAAAACTGGGGCTGTTCAGTGTTTTTGCACCATAGCACGCAACTCGGCAAAGGACACTAATCGATTCCATTGTCCCCACAAATAACTGTATAAATGCGTTATGTTTGTTTGCTTACATCGGTAAGATGATTTTGACCGTATTAAAGAAGGACGCTCGTGTCTCCAGTTGTTACTTTTTTCTAATGTGGAGTGGCTGCTTGTGTGCCTGGAGTTCTGTGTCTATGAGGCAGCAAAAGGGGGCGGGGATGGGATATTCAGATGAGCCGGAGTGACAGCTCCAGTTTCCCCTGCGCTCTGTGCGTCTGAAACTCCACTGGCTCTTTCCCTTCTAACTCCTCACTTCACAGCGCTGCGTACTAAATACATCGGACGCTAGGGGATCAAGACGCATGCCACATTGCCTCTATGTGGGCACTTTAACACACCTTTCAAGGGCTTTTTAGTCAAGGGGCAACGGAGGGAGGACTTTTTATTTTTCATTGTTTGATGGCTGTTTGCGCGACTCGTTACTGACTTGATTATTACTTTGGCTTTCTCCGCGCTTTGCCTTCGTTGTTTTTGGGGCATTCGGCGATCTGTATACCATCAATGTCCTATCCTCAGGCTTATCTGTACCAGCCCCCGGGCTCCCTGGCACTCTATTCCTGTCCGACTTACGGGCCCTCTGCTTTGCCTGCACCGCGGAATGAAGACTTGGCCAGGTCGTCGTCCGGCTCGGCTTTCAGCCCGTACCCTGGATCGGCAGCGTTCTCCGCTTCGCCAGGCGCGAGCTTCTCCAGTCCGCTCTCATACTCTACGGACCCGACAGCTGGATTCCCGTCGTATGTGGTAAAATAACCTCCATTCTCCTGCTGTAAAAAGTGAATTTAGTTGCTATATTTGCCAGGCAATACTTTATGTAAAGGCGCATTGGAACGTTTATCCAAAGGCCTGCTTGTGTGACCCAAATTAAGTGACCATTTTGGCATTTTAGGATTCAGCAAATGTAATGCACTGACTGCGCTAGTTTCACGCTAATGTTTTAGTTTTGTAGTAGCCTATAATCCAACTTGTGTTAAACTTGTGAGAGACATTTGTGAAAGGTTCACATGAAGTTGAATTGCTAATGGGATTTGTAATGCTGATATAGGGAGATGTGTTTACATAATGACACTACCGTGACACGGCCAGAAGTGCGTAAACCTCAGAATCAAATAATTAATTTGTGATTAAATCAATCGAAATGAATCTTTTTTGCAGCGTTATTAGACAGAGATTTTTACTAAGTAATCCGATAATGATCTTAGCCATTAGTTAACAATTAGTGTATGACCATGTGTGGCCTGCTAACATAAACACAT
>JAVQJW010258940.1:0-12188 GCA_036025195.1 Hypseleotris klunzingeri
AAACACTGCTCTAAATCTTCTGTTTGTGTTTTGAACCTCCTATTTTTACATCTAATTCCAGGTGGTGCTATTATTAGATTATATGTGAAACTAAAGTATAAAAACATGTTTCTGTAATGATCAATAAGAAACTTGAACATTTCTTATGATCAGTTTAATTTTTATATAAAGTTTATTGTTTTATTGTTGTATTTTCCCTCCTTTATTGAGGTGACTCACTTTAAATGTTTGCATGTCCCCTTCACCTATAGCTGTGGCCGGTCTAAAAACACCAGTAATTACCCTGACAGGCTTAAGGTCTTACATGTGCACGCTGGGAGTGAGGTGAGTGCATTCGTAAGACCCATCTGCTGAAGGAGAAGAACAAATCCTTGGACAAATCCGCTTTCCTCTGCCGCCCCACTCTCTAAGCTCAGAGGTAGCCTGTCCACGACAACTTGCAGGTGCCCAGAACCAAAGATTGCTGGATAAAATACTATTTCTTTGGTTTAAGTTACATTTTTTTTATATAAAGAAACTAGAAAGATTGTTAAAAATGGGATCCTCTCCGTCCAAAGACAAATCATCGAAACCAAGCGCCACGGCTGTTGGGAAAGGTGAGTTGCGTGAATTGCCAAAAGACTGCGTCAAGTCTGCACCTGCTGAAGATGTTTGCTCCAAAGAGGTGAACATTGAACCTGTATGTCCCAGCAAAGACTGCGCTACCGATCAAAATCAAATTGAAGAGGTCCCGGAACCAACAGAAACCAAAATCCAGGATGCTGAGGAACTAAATACGACGATACCAGACCACACAGATGAGGTCAAACGCCCAGAGAGGAGACGAAAGAACAAGAAAAAGCAAAGAGGCGCTGATAAGTTGAGAAAATCGTCAATCACCAAAGTGGACTTTCCTCCGCACATGATTCGAGCCCACCAGGCGGCCTATGGATTCCTAAACCCCAATATCTCAAAGTTCGAGAGTTTGCTGGGTTTACTGGACCAAGTTGGTCACACACAGATTTCCCACAGGCCAATGATGTCCGCTTTGATTCTCCGTTTCGAGGAGATCAACCAAGCTTTGGACGAGATGGCGGAGGAGGGTGAGCTTATGTTGAAAGAACATGGGGACTATATGGGAATACCGTCCGGAATGATGGGTCCAAAAATCAATGGGGATAAAGGTAACCATGCCGTGGACCCACCTCCGGATTTGCTCCAGCAACTTCTCCAGCATTCCACGGAAAAGATGAGGCTGGTAGGGGGGTCTTTTCAGGAAGTTGGGGATAACACTTTAGAGGAAGCAGTGGAGTACTTTGCGTCTCTGTCCAAGGTGCTGGTGGAGAAAATGAAAGCTAAGCATAGCGCAGAGGAAAGGATAGTTCAAGTGTTAGCTCAAGTGGAAGCAGCTGCTATGAAGAAATGCAACCCAGAGGACTCAGCTCTTCACAGTGAGGACAGTGGGATTGGGGGAGAGAATGACAGTCTTGGGAGTGACAGACAGAGGAGGCATAGGGGCAGTGCTGAGTCAGGGGGCAGTAGTGGGTCCAGTGGAGCTAATGTGAGGGCCGTGCTTCAGAATAACTGCCCTAATGCTAGAGATTCAAATGATTGTAATGAAGAGGAGGAGGAAGAGGAGGAGGATATTGATGAGGAAGATGATATACCTGAGAGAAAGAGGTCTAACTCGTCGCCTCCAGACCCCAGCCAGATTCTTGTGTATATGCAGCAGAAGGCAGTTCAAGCACAGAGGCCACATACAGCATCAGTGGCCAGTAAACATGAAGCCCTGTTACTGCTACAGAATATGAAGAACAGCACAGACATGAGAGGACACAATGAGGTCCAAGGACATCAGCCCAGGTTATTCTGTAAAACAAATGTGTGCACACTACCAGTGTCAGCAGCACAAACCCCTAGACCCCCCTCAGTGAAGAGGCTGGCAAACTCCTTCACCCGACCAAGCCAGAAGATCAGAAAAACTGGAGTCTCTCTGTCAAACACACAGTCTACAGAGGGCGCTGTCCACAACATCCAACAATGGGCTGACAATAAAGAGGACCAAGAAGAAGAGAACCTGCCTCCACCTCCTCCAGAGGTTCTATTGGACAACTCCTTCCAAGGATCTGAAAACATCTCAGGAAATGAAAAAACATGTCAAGAAACTGAGGGTTTACCACCAACTAACCAAAAGCGAGGCTTGTCCCAGCGCCTGAAGACTGTAGAACTACTGCCGAACAGAGCAAGCATCAAGCCCAGGTCACTAAACGTCTCCGCTGTCCCTCCAGTCAGACAGGACGCCATTGTAACCCTTCAAGAAGAGGAGCAGCAGGAGTCTGTGGACCCTGAGAACAGTCTGTACGAACAGGCTCGAAAAATCATCCACATCCGCAGTGCAGCAGGTCCCCGGGGCCCGGCCCCTCAGAGGAGTAACAGCTCTGACATCTGTGAAGGGGACATGTCCTGCAGCCTGCCTGTTATAGCGCCCCCTGTCTCCAGAGTGCGTCTGCCTTCAACATGTCCATCAGTGCGTCACAGGATCCCAAGTCCTCCCATGGGCAGACCTCAGTCCAGCTCGTCCCGGCCCAGCTCCCCAAAGTCCATCACCAAAGCCACAGACAGTCAGGTGGAGGAGATCGTCCCCTCAGTGTCCTTCCATGATGCCCGCTCTGTCTTCTGTCGAAACGACCAGCCCAACCCTCAGGCCTGGACCTCCTCTGGGGCATCAGTGCTGCCCAGACCCTGGGGCGAGAGCTCCAGAGGCCGGCCGGGGACCAGAGGAGTGGACCCCACCCGCCGCACACAGTCGGAGCAGAGGCCCACCATCACCATCCGTACAGGGGCTCCCAAATCAGAGCACCCCCTGACAGCAAGACGATAACAGACAGGTGGGTCAAGGTTACAGTATGTATCACAACATAATATACACTATACTATAAAAGTAGTGTTTGAAAATTTTATGAAAAATGAGAGCAAGGCTTTTTAATATTTAATGGTAGCAAAACAGAAACTTTATGTTGGGAAAGGTGAAGAAGAAAGTTTAAAAAGTAGTAAAAAAAATAGTTTGAGGAACATTTTGAATTGAGCTTAAATGACAACATATAACTTATTATGAACCCTTTTTTTGCCAGTTATTATTTTTCTTTTTTGTTGCTTTAGAACCTTATGTAATTCTCTACTCGCTGAATAAATTGGAATAAGAAGCGGGTTTAGTTTGGATCAGGACAGGCCGGTTTAGGTGTGTGTACCAAGTTAATACTGTTTGCACAGTCACTCATGAGGACTTTCCTCCAATTCTAAAGATCAAATCCACTGAAAGTAATTTTTGAATATCAAGTCAATGACGTGTTTTTGAGTTTAGATGTGGGTTAAGACAGGATAGGGGTACTGTGAAGGCTAGGATTAGGAAAATAGTAATTATGGTCAAGGTTGGGATGAGTCACATGAATGTAAGTTAATGTAATTAACCCCAAAACACATGTTTACCAACGTGTGTGTAGATGTGTGTGCGTGTACAGTAGACTATACAAACATTATAGATAGAGTGAAAAGGAGCTTCAGACATATACAAACCAGTGGAATATTTAAAATAATATATATAATAATAAAAGCCATGAATCATTGAAAACACATTTCCCCGAGAGTAGGTGTTGTCAAGGTCTGTCTTTACTGCCTCTGACCTGAAACAAGTGGATTAGCCTTGCTTCCCCACTGTCCCTCTGTTTAATCCACTTACACTAACTCCTCTGCTCTGCTCCACAGCCGGCCCCAGGAGGCTACAGGACCTCACTAGACGCTCCCAAAATGTTCCCAAAATGCTCCCAAAATGTTCCCAAGATCCTCCTGAATCTCACAGTTGGTTCGAGTCCAATGGTTTTCCAAAGATTTGAACCAGTGGCATTTGGTATTGATTAGGGGCCCCCGAAGCATTTTTTTTAGTATGGACCCCAAAGAAAATAATTGTGCTCATTTACCTCTTTTACATATTTGCATATATATGTCCACGTGTTAAGCTTCAAATTCACATACTTTAACTTTGTCAAAATAATATGTTTAAATATTTACTATGGGGCCCCTTCACATTGCCCTGCCTGCACTGCCTGATACTACGCCCCTGGTTTTAATCAAAAGTGGGTGAAATGGTTTAAAAATGTGTTGAAATGTGTTTTTGTGATTTGCGTAACTGTCATTGCCTATGTTACTTCTTTGTTTACTGTTGATTGTTTACTACTAAATATAATAATCAAAAATAAGCTGTCTTTTACTGCAGCCCACATTAATGCATTCCATTCACACACCAGAAATATGCACCTGATAATTATAAATGATTCCATTGTAATTTAAATTGTATGTTTTTTTAATATGACCACAGAATTTCATTGTCAGATAAACAGTGAATACATATATACAAATTTTCACTGTAGCAGCACCTTATTGTGGTATGCAGCCATTTCAGAGGTCTCTGTTTTAAGTATGATGTTTCTCAGTGAACTGACTGCAAAGGCAAATGTAAAAATGCAGTAAAAGTGGTGTTTCTTGTTGAAGAGGTTTAAGCAGCGGAGGACATAGTAGGGGTGAGAATTTAAAGGGACTGACTAACATTTTGCTAACATACAGGAGAAGTAAAATAAGTGCTTTATTTTTTATTTTACATACATATAAGGAGTGGAATGTGAAATTGATGAGGGAGGGTTATCAAGATCAATTTTATATGCCCTTTTGGCTCATATGATCTGGTAGTCTTTAGATGCTTTAAGTTCTCACCCCTAATGTTACAGCTGCGAAAATTGTATAAAGAAAATCTTTTATGTTTCATGAAAACTGTGTTTATATGTTGTATATGTTTGTACCTATATCCTAATAAACTCACCGTCTGTGATCACCAAGAGTACGTCCTCGTCTGATTTTGTTTTTACTAAATGTTTGAAGATCCGTCTTTCTGAAATGTTTTACAAATTATTTGATTAAAATGTTTTTTTCCCCATTCCTATTGTGTATAATGGTAAAATAGGTTAATGGAAACATATAGCGTATGATTCTTTTAAGCAACAGTACTGCCATCTGAGGTTTGTGTGAGGTTTAGCCCTGCAACTCAGTGTTAAACTTTATGTTGTAGACAGGCTCTTCTTCTTCTCCTCCATCACCACCTCAGCAGCAGAACCATCTCACTCTCCTCCACCACCACCACCACCTCTCCTCGATCTCAGCAGCAAAACCATCTCACTCTCCCCCATCACCAGCCCAGCAGCAGAATCATCTCACTCTCCCCCATCACCACCCCAGCAGCAGAACCATCTCACTCTCCCCCATCACCACCCCAGCAGCAGAACCATCTAACTCTCCTCCAGTACCACCTCAGCAGAACCATCCCTACTTTTTCATCAGTCTACATTGGTCCACTACATTTCTATTTCAAACTTTGAAGTGAGTGCCCTGACAGTGCCCGGTGCAGTCCACAGCAGAGGGACTAATGTGTGAATGTGTTTGATGTGAGTGCCTCAGACAGACTCAGACCCATTAGAGGTGTGAGACCGTTCACCGAGGGCACCTACTGAGCATGCTCACTGCAACTTCCACCAAAACACACAAAATGGACTTATAACTCTTACCGCGGAAAGACAGGCCAAAGTCATGGGTCAAGGTGGGATCTATTAAAATGACCTATAAACTTTTCAAGGCTCTAGGAGGAAGGCCCAAGAGGAGATTTATGGATATTGTGAAAGTGGACATGAGATAGTTGTAGAGTGAGGTAAATGGATGCAAAGTTAGATGCACAATAAAGAAAAAAAGTTAAGTTCAAATTTATTTTCACATTCATTCTTTTTTAACTAATTCAACAGACCATAATTTACAGTGACAAATTTAGAGAGTGTTGTTGATGTAAAAAATGATTGCTCCAAATGATTTATCAAAGTGTTTCAGTTAGCAGTGGCTCAGTTTAGCAGTCGAAGTACAAGGTTGGCAGTTCGAATTCCACTTGCATCAGTGCATACTCCTGTTGTGTCCTTGGGCAAGACACTTCATAAACCTTGCCTATGTGTTTTTGACTGATGGTTTGGTGGTTGTCGGAGAGGACACTTTTATACTATCAGTGTTATTGTTTGTTTGCTGTGAATAAATAATCGACTTTGAGGAAGCCTTGAAGCATTGTAAAGGGCAATATACTGTAAATCGAATCCATTATTATTATTAAAGCTATTGTTAATTTAGGGCGATTCTGAGACATGCATTTGCTTTGGTTGTGAACATATACACAGGTCATGGCAGGGATCACATTAACTTCACATAATTCCTATCTCTCAACATTGCATTGGGCTCCTGTACATTTCCAAGAGCCCACCACTGAGTTCCATTTGCACTATTGTTTTACAGACTTGATGCAGATGTGTTGCAGATGGTAGGCAGACAATTGGAACATCCTTAATATTTGGCAGATTAAATTAAATTGATTTTCTTCATTAGAAAGGAAGAGCTCTGAAACAATGAGACTAACATCCATTAACTTTACAATACATGCTATAAATGGACTTAAAGATGCAGTACCCAATCTGCAAGGGAAAATCTATGTTTGAAAGTTTGAATGATGCGCTCCCCTTTCTCCTTCCTCTCCTTCTCAACCTTCTATCACAGTCTCACACAAACCAGGAAGTATCAGAATAACAAGCTACGGACTCAAGTTGGCTTTTTTTAAACTAAAAAACAAAATCAGCTCTGAATAATATGTAAATTTTGAAATTAAAGATAAGCTCCCTCACATTATTCCTGGTAGATTCTAGTTCTTGATAAATAAACAATGTTTTTTCAGCAAGCGTGTGATTGGTTAAAAACGCTCTAAAACAAAAACCCTTATAATACAGAGGGACTATTTTTTTTCATTTGTCATTATGGTGTTCTATTTACTAATCATTTTTCTCAAATACAAGGTAAAAATGACAGGTATTTCAGCTTTAAAATAATAAAACATATACAGGGTTTCATAGAAATCTTACAAGGATTAACCAGGTAAAAAACTGTCAATAATCCTCTCAAATATTCCATGTTAGCTGCAAATCCACCTTTTATTAAAACACATTGGACACAGTTGGGAACATGCTTCTGTCTGTAATCCAGGCTCAAACTGGGATATATGAACCTTCACAAAATAATTTCTAAGTAAGTCACATCCCTGCAGCATTTTGTCTTTAGCTGATTTTTAAAAACTGTAACCAGAAGTAAGACAATGGTCTCAAATGGTCAAAACAACTAAAACTCCAGAGATCTCAGTCCATGTTTTTACTGTAGAAAGAGCTGTAGCCGGCAGCAGTATTTTAGAAGTATTCTCTGTGCATTATTTTGAGAAATATCTGTTGTTGTAATGTTTTAGCCTGAGGACTCTATGGAATGCAATGTTTTAGTGTTCATCTTGGAAACTTGTTTGCTAGGACTATTGAGAAGTTTTTGTAGTCTCGATTTTCTCTTGGTTTAGTCCTGGTTTGAGTTTTATTTAGACCTGGTATAGCGCCCTTTCATTAAGGTTTGGATTGTATTTAGACCTGATTTAGTTCTAGTTTAGACTTGGCTCAGACCTTGTTTATCTCCTGGTTTAGATCTTGTGTAGAACACATTTCAGACCTGGTTTGGAGCTTTTTCAGTTCTGGTTTTGACTTGCATCCAGATACAGGGAGAACACACATTCATTCATCTTCTACCATTTTTCCCATAGGGGTTGAAGACATTTGTACTATAGGCCTTAGGCGGGGTACACCCTGGGCAATTAGTCACAGGGCTGACACTGAGACATACACAGACAGACAACAATTCACTGGGGACAATTTTTACTAATTCTCCTAATACATGTATGTCTTTGGGCAGTAGGAGGAAGCCAGTGGAAGAGAGGTAACACAGGACTTTCAGACTGCACCCAGAGACACAGTTGGCCGGCCTGGGAATCGAACCCGCAATCTCCTTGCTGGGAGGTGAGAACCATATCTACTCTGCAACTGTGCCCCGTTGGCAGAACATGCAAATATACACAAAAAGAAAGACCTGTTCTGACCTACAGGATCCACTTTGCTCATGTCCAGCGTCACCAGCCCAGTATGGAGAAGCAGAATCTCACAGCTCGGTTGGTTCTTCTCACCTCAGAACAATGGTCTTTGTTGGGCAGCTCTTGTCCAGATGGTCAGTCCCTTGCTTTGTCCAGTCCCACAACACACACATTTGTTTATTTGTGAAGAAAATGTGGCTGGTATTAAAGCCTGTTCCATATATAGTAGACTGGGCATAACACAGTGTTGTTGTTTTTATAAAGAGCATGGTTCAGTCCAGTTTAGTCTCACTGTGGCCTGCATGGTTTCCTGTGTTATGGTCGATTCTGTTGTACATTCAAATACCAATACATACTGTACAGCTGAATATGTTGTGTTGACCTTGACATATCTGCTATGGAATAAAAATTTCCCTCCAGGCTATGTACTGTACATTGAGGAAGAAATTGATTCTCACAATATATTATTATTACATTGATGTGGACATGTTACATTTCCTAAAACCTCAGTGTCCAAAGAGTACTCCAGTATCCGATGTTTGTGTCCCTAATGTTTCCAGGTGAAACAGAAAAAAAGATTTCACATGATGTTTACTGTAATTTTTCAATTATTGCAATCAAATTTTTAAACTCATAACTTTAATGCCTTTAAAGACTTTAAAGTTGAATTTCTATCTAATTTCTGTCCGTCTCTTTCTAGATGAACAAAGATTGATCTTATCTTTGTTTAGCACAGAAAAATAGTTATCATACCAGAAAACACATTATGCCACATCTCTGGTACCGATATTTGGTATAGCCCATGGACCATATGTGAGATGAATTTCCCACATATAGACCATCTTTCTTTCCTATATATGTGGCCTTTCTTTCCTCTGTGGCCCTAAACATGCCTCTGCCCTCTCATATAAGGTCTTGAATCAGCACTGACTTGCTCCCCTCTGGCTCAGCAGTACCACTACTTTTATGATGCATGAGCCACTTATACATTATTAGTTTTTTCAGTCTCAGTCCAGGGCTGGTCTTAAGTGCTGTATCCTGCTGATCTTAAAGCGAGGTGTTGATGACTTTCCTCACCTCCCATGCACTGCTCTGTACCAGACTTGTACCAAAATTGAAATCCTGTGAACTCTGAAGTGATAAAACATGCGGAGCAGCTGTCTACAACACTGACAATCAACACTAACATTAAAATCAAACATGTGGTTGGACTAATTGGCTTTTGAATGTAAAAAAATAATAATTTAGTTGTCACATGGAATTTTCCACACAAACAGTTTGGAAAAAGATTAGACTTGTTTTACTGGTTACCTCCACGTAGGTAAGGTTTTCGGTAGTGTTTGTCCGTCCATAAACAAATTTACTTTCAGGGAAGGTCAGGAATGACAGTGACACTAGTATTAATTGATTAGATTTTGGTAGGGATCTGGATCACCATCTGTATCCAGGATTTTTTCAAAGAATGGCATTGTAACTGTACTCAAAATCTGAACGGATTTCAGGGAAGGTTAGGCTTTGATACACAGGACATTTGATTCGATTTTGGGAGTGATCATGGTCTGGATTCAATTTTTTTTCAAAACAGCTGCCTTGGCGGAGGTCTGCGCTCTCTAGTGTGCTTTCTAGTTTAGTTCTGGTTTAGACCTGGTTTAGTCATGGGCACCCCCTCCTCCTCTTGGGCCCAGCCGCCCAAGTTCACTAGCTGCTTAATGTAGCCTAAACATGCTCTTGTCAAAATTACTTTAATAGTCTTTAGGCAAAAAGAGGGTCTAGCCTTTGACCTGACAGTTGACTTGTTGACTCGTTTTAGTCATTAGTCTTAATAAACGTTTAACACATCATATTACTGTATATGGCGCTAGATATGATAATTTTAACAACTTTTGTGAGTGTGTGAACGTGCACATTTGATTTGAGTGCGCATGACGCTTCCTGGTGCCGCGCGGAGAGGCAGGGCGGTGGAGCGGTGAGGAGCTGTGTTGAAACGTATGGACTAAGCGGTGACTGAGAACGCGCATCTGTGGAGCCATGGGAAGAGGAGAGAGGACACGCGGTACATCAGGAGCGGAAACCGGAGCGCACAGACGGTAAGCACGTATTCAGCGGTCAATGTCAGGGAGGCAAGCGTGACATTTTGGGCAGTCAGAGCCATTAAAATTTTTGTATTATGGAATGTTCAAAATACCGGAATGGAGGCGCCTGGAGGGAAAAGTGAGTTAACTTTACCAAAAAAAGGAAGGGTGGGGGGAATAGAATAATTCTGAGCATATAAGAATGAATCTATTGTAGTCATTTCTGTAAGGATCTAAAAAAACTAGAAATCAAGAATTTCTGCCACCAGCCAAAATGCTAACTGTAGGCTATACTAATTTGTAGGCTACATTAAATATGAATATCCAATTTTAATCATAAGCCAATTGTCACAGTGCCTTTGTCACAATAATATTATAGGCTACTATTAAAGGTGATTTCTCCTAACAGCCTGCTTAGTCAGAGCCTAAAGGGGTAAACTGCTATAAACTAAATTAATAATAAAAAAAATACGTCCATTTCTGCAACCATTTATTTTTAATATGAAAACATGCCTAAAATGTGTTGTTTCACCTAAGTTGTTCTGTAATTTGAATTTAGCCTGTAATATTGTAATTTCAATAGCTACATGTGAGAGTATTATTTTCTCGTCTCATACATGGTGCTGATGTGAGGAGGTGCCTGGCTGAGGTGTCATTAACAGTTACACCCATGGGCTATGTTAGCTCTTCTCCTGCCATGGTTCATACCCATGTCATGCAATGCCAAGGACTTATTGGACCATTTTACTATTCTATATACGTTCCATTTCCCTATAGGGCTGGAGTGTGCTGTACAGAAGCCCACAGCTGTTCTGGTCAGAGTCAAAAGGGGCCCCTGTCAGAACATTTGAGTGAATGTGAGATGAATATGACACAGGCTTTCATCTTCCATCAACTGTTTCATACATGCGTCATATCACTATTATACTTTACATGTCCGAATGAATATGACATGTCTGTATTCAATGCCTTTAGCGTTTGACATATAGAACATACAAATTATATTCAGAAGAGAAGCAGTGATGTAAGGCTGTCCAGTCCTGGTTTAGTTCTGGTCTAGACCTTGTTAAGTCAGAATTGATTTTGACCTTGTTTTAGTCTTTGGTTAACCCTTTTCTGCCCTATAGATCTACTTGTTACCTGATTTGAACCTGGTTTGGTTTAGGTCTTGCTTTGATGTAATTTAGACTGGGTTTAGACCTTATTTGTTATGTGCTGGTTTAGACCTGGTTTAGGGTTTAGTGCGTTTTGATTTGTTTTGATCTAATTTTGACTGCATTTAGACCTTGTTAATAATTGGTTATATACTATGTTAAGTCATCTTGTAGACCTGGTTTAGTCCTTTATTAGACCTGGTTTAGATTATGTTTTGACCAATTTTAGTCCTTAATCTAGTCTTGATTTAGCATTCAGTTGGCCAGTTCAGTTGCCTTGGCTGCACTGCTTGATCCTATGCCCTGTTTAGAAGCTTCAGCGTGCATCGATTTTCTTTTCTCAACAAGCTGCAGCTGGAGATTAAGATTTGATCTCATGTTTGCTCGCCATAGACAGAGCTCTCTCCTCTCTGTGCATCTAATCTGGCACTTCTATTCTAACAGTAAATATGCTCCTCACTATGGACTCCAGTAGATATACGTGAGATACACAAGAGACCCCCAAATATTTGGTTTGCAGAGGGAATAATTCTTTCAAGTCCCCAGCCTGTCTTGAAAACTAAATTGCTATGGTGTACAGTGTATATGTATTGTAATCCATGCAACTGAGGAGTATAGGGCCATCTAGTGGATATACTGTAGATTGTTTAAATTTGGAATGGGGAAGTTCAAACAGTGCACAACAGCTTGAATAGGTAGTCCAATTTAAAAAATAGATTAATACAGAAATCAAAAAGTGTGCATGTAATAAACAAGTAGCTTATTAAAAATATGCAACTTTATAATATTATAAAGTATTTACTATAAGCAGAAATATGTCAAACCACCGGCAGCCATCAAAGATGGCTGCCGGTGGCACGCGCAGTGTGGCAGGAGCTGTGCGCTTTTTACAAAATCCACCCGTTCAGTTAAAGCAGCCATCTGAACGCACTTTACAAAGCTTGATAATTATATCAT
>JAVQJW010259001.1:0-11643 GCA_036025195.1 Hypseleotris klunzingeri
TCAATAATTAATTAATCTTCTACCGCTTTAGATAAAATCATTGGTGACCCACAAACTACACCCACTGAAATTAAATTGTACACTATTATGTAATGTGTGCAAAATTGAAAAAAAACGAAATCACGCTCATAATGCATAAATACATGCTTTATTCCTTCAATGGACAAAGGCTCTTATCCATTTGTAACAACACAGCAAGACTAAAAATAAATGGAAGACACTTGGATAACAGATCCCTATGCTAATAACACTGAGTTTGACATTTAAATATTGAAAAGAAATAAACATCCCTCAAACTCCCTTTTTTTCATTTTATAATCGCTTGATGGACAAATACAAAACTGTTTTAAAGACAAACAGGATTCATGCTTCAGTCACAAGCCTAAAGCTAAGCCAATTCAAAATACAAAACAATATTCCAAATAAGATGTTCAATTATTATTTGGAGATTTAATTAACCAACAATTGTCCTTGTGTCAGTGGTTTGGTACAATTGATATTAAAATGAATCAATTAGGGTAAAATAAGGCTCTCTTTTTTCAAAACTTTGCTTTTTGACAAAGATTAACAACCAAGATTTATTTTGATTTCATGATTAAGAATAACTTAAATTTTAACTTGAAATTTCATATGGTCACACACCTGTCTATGTATGTGTTTTCACATCTTATACCGGCAAATCTATTTCAATATTTTCAAGTAAGGTGTAAATAAAACAAAGCTTAAAAATACACAGATTTTCTATACCTTTTATCTTGACCACCTCAAATGGTTCCCACACTTTAACATTCAATGTTAATCTCAAGCAGCAGTTGCTCTAAGGCAGCATGTTTCTGGCTGGCTTCTCCGATGGCGCTGTATGTCTGTACATTACTGGAGATGTGGTAGCGGATGTCGTCCACTAGGGGAACAGAGTCTGTGAAGTGTCTTTCAACCAAAGATGCAGCATCTTCTTTGATGAGCTCAGCAAACTCAGGTAGCTCTACTAACTGCAAACAGACACGTTAAAGTGTAGCGGACACACACAAAACCAGTACTTGTAACTTAATAAGTGAACCTTAAAGAGTGTCCCACCTGCTCTATGATCTTGGCCATATACTCTGTGCACTGGTCCTCAAGTCGGGAGAGATTGAAAAGCTTTGCAGTTTTCCACAAACACAAAACATTATCTTTGCAGATAGCTTTATCGAGTGTCTTTCCACAGAGTCGCTTTAGGCCTGGCAGCAGATACATGTCCGCCACAAACAGGACGTCAAACACATTGTCCATTGTGAGCTGCAAAGAGAGAACAAGCCATCAACTGTCTGAAAACAGTCAACATGTCATGCTTTCTAGAGGGCTAGGTAAAAAAAAAAAGAAATGTGTTTTCTCATTCACTACCAATACATTATCTATCAATACCTTCTAGATGTGTTACTGTATTTTTACATTACTGTACTGCATTCTACTTTGTACAGCACTTTAAGCAGACATGTTTAACTTCATTGTCAGCTGGAAACCAGTTTGTGAGCCAGAAATTGGAAAAAAAAGGCCCTCAAAAGGCCCCCTTCCAAAGCCTGGAGGCCATGGCGTTTAAAATGTGTCTGCATGCTCCCATTGGGTAGAAACTCAAATATTAGACTACTGTGTAAGACATACCTCTGTATCATCGCTGTAGATGTACAACATGATGATTATAAAGATGTCGTGGGAGATGTTGTGGAGAGTAATGACAGGCATGTTGGGCATTGACTGCAGCTGACCGCCTTCACTGAAGTGATCTTTAAGTAGGGCCCTGAAGTAGTCACTGCGACCACAGAAAAACGCCTGGGACAAAAGACATTATTGTAAAGATGCTATCTCTGTGAACAGTCCAGAAATGTATATAGTCTATTTAAGTACCTTGTGACACAGAAAATTGTAACCATCCACTGAGAAGCAGATGTCAGGATACGTAGAAAGATTTTTAGCTCTGTTAAAGGGAAGCTCCCCAAATCCAAGCTGTTCCAACACATACAAAAGTAAACATACAGTAAGTTATAGTAAGTATGGACATTAGGCTGTCTAATATTACATCCTACGTTACCTACCTGTAACTCCACTGGATAAGCACTGTCTGCTAACTGAGCCAGCTCCTCCTGGAGGCTACAGTTCTGAGGCTCCAGGCTCAGGACCTTCACACAGATGCCAGGTTTATTGGACACTTTAAGAAAATGAAAAATATTGTCACTAATGATGTCCAAGGTAGGAGTGTAAACAGATCAATAGGAAGTATAAAAAGAAAATAATTAAAAGAAAACAATGTCTCACTTTTAAGTGTAAAAACTTACCAAAATTATAAACTTGTTTGCATTTATCCTCCAGCCTTTCGATCAGAACTGGCATTTTACACTGTTTCGCCAGACGTCTGCAGTCATCTAGAAAACTTATATCTATATCCATACGGCCTGTAACAAACATACAATAATTTATTGTTGTTTCCTATTTTGAACAAAGTGAACAAGATATACTATAACTGTAATTTGATCACATTGATAACGTATGACCAAACTCAGTAAGTAATGGTCAAATTAAGCATTACAAACCTGTGTAAATATATTGCAAGATTGCTGCAAATGCAGCAGGGTTAATCTAAAAGGAGTGAAACAGGTTTTAGTCACACTGCTAAAAACTTGTCACAAAGTCACAAAACATTCAAATAAATTAATTAATTCGACCAAAGGGTGTTTTAGTGTGATCAGGTTCTTTCCGCTCCATTTGGAGTCAAACATCTCGGAGAAGTACTCTGATCGTGCACTGAGAACACAGCGATGAGCTGGAAACGTTTGTCCATGAACCAAGAACTTCACATCATTGTGTTGTCCCTGCTCCAGCAAACTAAAAACAGACATAACATAACATGAGCAACTGTAAAACAAAGGACAAAGACAACTTCTTCAGCCCTAGTGGAGTTTACTCTATATACACAGTACTTACACGTTGAGAAAGTGGCTGAAGTCATCCTGCTGCATGGGGCAGGTGCCAACGCAGTTATAGTTTTTTAGATGACGCCGGATACTATCGCTCAGAGAGCCATACATGCATCTCTCTCCTTCAAACGTGTTGGCTTCACACTTAGCACCTGAAAACAATAAAAAGAAAACATTAAAAAAACATTTTATATAACACACAGTTGATTACCAGCCTTACCACTTGCCAACAAGTACTCAACCAGCTCTTCATGGCCACAAAGGCAGGCGTAATATCTGCAGAAGAATGCACTTTCACTCAAGTATAGTGATGGGTTATTGACATAATACACATTTAAAAAGTACTTACAGTGGGGTGCTGTCCCATTTATCTCTTACATTGAGGTCCACATCCCTGTGTTCAACCAGATACCTAAAGAGAAATACATGAAATGATAATAGAAAATGTCTTTATACAAAAAGTGAAAGTTTCAGAGTTTGAGTGCGGGTATAACGATCGCTGTATGTTTTAGTGTGTACAGTACTGCAATCAACAACTACACAAATAGTTATGATCATGCAAACCCCCCTTTGGCAAGTGGAACTACCTAAAGTTAACTGTCGGTAATTAATTTAAGAGTTAGCTTTATGCTTTCACTAAAATACGAAACTGAACACAAAGTAACGTAAACCGTGTTGTTTAGTGAACTAAAGTGACAGTGCAGTATTAGCCCCTGAGCTGCGTCGACCTAGCTTTCAGTTACCTGACTCTGCAAATGTCGCCCTTTCTGCAGCTTGCAAACAAATCGTGCACATCCATGTCGACCTCGCAGACCTATGTCCTCTGTAATGCATCGAGACGTCCTGTCGTCTGGACAGGTGAGAGTTTGGGGATAGTTTTTTAACCGAGACGTAATCGGTTAAGTAATTTGTCTTCTATCTGTCACACCTCTGATGTTGTTGACGAACACGGACGAACAGCAGTCGGATGTTTTGGTCGAAGAGGCAGGTCACGTGATCAGTGCTGCCTTCAGGTGCAGTCGGATTTTTGCCTTTATAACTCTGACCTAACCTACTGTATTGCTTACAGTTGTGGGGATAATAATTAGATCAGCTATATTTACACTGTATAAATACAGAACAGCAAATAATAACAACAAGCCATAAACCCTTTAATTTTATTTTATTGTTTTAAACAGACGTTTGCAACCACCCATAAAAATTGCGTGCTAGCTATCATTGTGCAAAATGAGACATTGAACTCAACACTAGTCATGTTTTCTTCTATAAACTTATAATAATAATAATTTTTAATTAATATTATTAAATAATAATTACTAAACATAAAAATAAACAGTAGATTAATTGTTTATTTTTGTTGCCTTGTTTGAAGGATGTGGACAATCAACACAATAGGCTATATCTATACATGAATCCACCACTATAAAAACATGAACTGTTCTTTAAATTGTTTAGTTTTCAGTCTCATGCAGTATTTTAGCTACCCGGTGTTTGAGTATGCTGATCTGAATTTGAAGTTTTTCTCGCTCCTTTTGTAGTTTTAACTCATCGATCTGTAAGGCTTCTACAACAAATAGAATAAGTCTATACCATCAATTCAATTCATCTTTACTACAGACTCGTGGTCCAGTAGAGAAAAAGCACAGTACAACAGGATAAAGAGAGAATAAAAAGAGACAAGAGTTAAACATTAAAAAATACAAGCGTTTCCACAACTTAGACTGGTATCGTATTGCACTATGTCCAATATTACTGAGTGATAAAATAATTTCATTTTCAGATGCATTTAGCCTACAAATAAAATTGTACATTAAATTTCTTAAGACAGCACTTAGAGCAGGCCTATTCAACAGGCGGCCCGCGGGCGAAAATGGCTTAATTAAATATTAATCTGGCCCGCGGAGTATTTTTAAAATATATATTTATATGTCCAATATATTAGGAACGCATCTACCGCGGCGCACCCAAGCTCTCAAACTTGACACGCTAGCGTCTCTCTCGCTCCCTATCGCTCGCCCATGCCCCACTCCTGCTGACTCTCTAGTGCAGAGATGGAGCCAGAGCGTCCCTCCTTCCGAATTGTCAGTTTGCACCATAGGAAATTTCTTTTCCTAACGTGACCCGGAGGTGCCTCCTCGTCCGCCATATTAAGAGCCGTACGAAAACGGCAGTGCAGTTAGAAAGGAACTTAGAAAGGAGTAGCAATGGCTTCTTTTATTAGCCCTTTTAGCATAGGGACCTCTGGACGTTCCTAATCGAGCAAGGAGCAATCCCACAAACCACCGCGCCACCACCCGAGCCTCTCCGAAAACACACAATCAAAGCCTTTATTTAATCAAATAATCAGCACATAATCACCCTTTATCAATATTATGTATCCACTGTGTCTAATATCTAATTTTAATGTATCTAAATATCATGATCTTATTAATACTTGGCCAGTGCGCACATTTGTTTACATTTAGAGAAAACGAAACTTAACTCCACATGGCTCATTATCTCCGCGTGTTCTTCACTGAAACAACAGAGTGGTGTATGCTGCTGATAAATGAATGTAGTGGATCAGGTGATGAGGTGAATACTGACAGGCTGCTGTTTGGACTGAGGACATGGACATGTGCAGTATTTAGTGAGTCTCATGTAGATTATATTATATTTAGTCTATATTTATCCTGGTGGATGTTTGTTAAGAACATATGTCTCGTGTTTAGACCTCTCTCAGGTGATGATAGAGCCTTTAGTTTTATGCAGTGGTTTTTATTCAACACAGAATACATTTGCAGTTGTGGAGTGATTCAGTTTGTTTCTCTGTGGTTTAAATGCTTCATTAAACGCAGCTCAGTGGAGGATATGGTGCGCTTGTTGTAGTCCATCCTGTGGGAGTTGTAGTTTTTATTGAACAGCTGTAGATGGATGTAACTTCCCCCTTTGATTCCGCCGCTGTAACGAGTAAGGAAATGTATGTTCTCCCAATGACGTAATGCTCAAAGGAAGGAGAAGAGAAGGAACTTTAGGAAGGAGGTATTCTCTAAGATTTTGGATCCAGGGGAACACTGGACTGAGCCAAACATGTGCCATGTGACCATAGAGTATATAAATAATGTGACGTGTTAAAGATGCTCTTCACAAAAAACTAGTTCTAGTTTATTTCATATGCGATGGACCAGAGTATTTTTAATGTTTGTCCAGTAATGATTCTTGTGTCAGTTGTCCATCCTGCCTCACAAATTTTGCAATTTATAAATTACAAATGAAGTTTGAATTTGAATTGGAGCAAGACAGTCAGAAAATCCTAAAATTGAATATAATCTATAAGAAGGGATTGTAGAAAATACAATAAAATGTGGAGATCTAAAGTCTAAACTTTTTTTGAAGAATGATTCAGGAGCTGATTTTTCCTAAACTTTATCTACTGATTTTACACATTACATTTTGCCTATTCTCTGTAACAAATGTCTAGAAACAATCAGAATCAAAAGCTCAGAATCCGAAGCTTTGTTTGTCAGTGCACGTGCAAGTAAATTTTAGTGTCTCAAAAATCAGTGTCAAGTCAATCAAGTCCTAAGTTAATCCATGTATTCATGGTGCTAATAGCCCAGTGATAAAAACTGTTTTAAGTCTGTTAGTCTGACTTTTAAGGCTCCAGTTTCTTCTTCCTGAAGGTAGGAGGACAAACAGTTCTGTGTATATGATATGAAAGTGACATCTGAGGATAGTTCTTTCAAAATTAGTCAAAATATTGTTTATGGAATATTGTTTTTTTTTAAAGAATGCATCTTTTAAGAGTAAATTATTCAAGACCTACACCTACACATACATGTAAATAGGTTGTAACTGAAATTGAGACAAAGATCACGTGACAACAGGCAACACGAAAAAAGGAGTTTTATTCATGAACTGTTTTTACAAGCAGTCCAACACGCAGCTTCAACCTGTCCTGAAAACCAAAAGAACATTCAAATAAAATTCATTTCATTGTTGAATAATATTATCAATTACATTTCAGCATCATCATAACCTGAATGGCAATCATCTAAAGCCAGTAGTATACTTGTGTGTGTGACAACATTAAAAAGGGCCTTTAGACGGGTGTAAACCAGAGGATCCACCATTGGCCCTCAGCAGAGAGCTCATCCACTCCACAATAAATATCAAAGAGTCTCTCCTCCAGGTGCAACATCTGAAGTCTGTATGTGCAAGATTCAAGCTGACGTCATTACCACAAACATTTAGACTCACACCAAAACCCCCAACTTCCTCCCAACATTTTTATTTTATTATTTTATTTTCTATTAACTCTTTTAAATAAACCTAGAGATTTTTGTCATTTCATATTATACACATATATTTATATATACCTTTAATTTTTCCTATATGTCACACCTTATGAATTGGTTTGTGGTGAGTGTATTTGAGCAGTTCTGTGTCCACACTCAGAAATATTTCAAATACACAATGGAGAGAACACCATTCACACACACTCTCTCACACACACACACACACAATAATGAAGCACTCACTCACACTCTTAGACATACACACACACAACAATGAAGCACTCACTACTCACACTCTCAGACATACACAGTGTCAAAGTGAACTCAGAAGTGTGAGCTGATGTGTGGTTAGTGTAAGATGAACCCACTTGTCACTAACACACACTCATGTAAATGTGGGAGGGGTCCCGTGATCCCCATTGGTTCCCATTGATCAGAAACCATTATTTGGCACATTTAACAACTCATAAGAAACGCAGAGGGCTAAAAAGGTGCAACAACTTGAATTTCAAAGAAAACAATAAAACCATTTTGGTTTATAAAAATAAAAGACACCTAGAAAGGTGACACATTTCTCTTCTCTAAGACAAGAATTTTCCTCTCACTCGTAGAGACTAAAATAAAAAGAAAATGCATAAATGCAAATAAAAAAATGCACCCTAATCAACCCATTTCCTACTGGAGGTCACATGACAGTTGTGGGAATGTCTGGACATCACAAGAACATGCACTGCATCATCACTTCCACAACACACCTGTGCTGAAGTCAGAATCCTCTATCTGCAGTGAGTTGTCATTAAGGTAAAAGCTCATAGCTTACATCAAATACTCACTTTCGACTGACCTGGGGGAAGCTAAAATAAACACCACAGGAGGGACAGACTGTCGTTCACTCACTTTTTACTGCTCTTCTTGTGGCTGTACTTTGACACTATAACCACAACAAGCAATACTTGGAGTCGTCGGGATTAAGGGTGTGATATGTCACAACAGCAAAGAAATCAGTACATTGGGCCTTAGATAAGATAAAACCTGCTTTATCGAAAGTGATATTCAGTGATTGAGTCTCATAGCACTTTCACACTTACAGGACACTCCCGGTCCTTAACCCCAATGTTGTATTCACATATGCCTCAGTACAGGACACAGCCATGGTGTAATCCATGGTTCAGCATCTTTACATTTCTGAACCATGGATTACACCCCTCTGCTATTGTTTCAGCACTTTGACATGTCCTGTGGCACCTTTGACTTTGTTGTGGATGTCTCTAAACTGCTCTGATGAAGAAAACTACACACTGGCAACAACCATTTGACTTGTGCCTCTGCCTTGCCATCGTGCTTTGGTGGTACGTCATCGTGCTTTAGTGGTACACCACAGCACCACACGCTGTCTGCATCTGGCACCATCTCCACCTTGGTACGGACAACAGCTCACGGATCTCCACTGTCAAGTTGTCATGAAAGGTGTGCTTCTCAGGTGCCCCTGACTTTTATATTGTCAAGTCACTATGCATATGTGTCATCAATTTCCCCCCACTGTATGCCACACCCAGCGAGCAAATGAGCTGCGCCATTTCCTCACACATTCTCACCTAACATACCGCACTTAACCCCAGAGGGTCATGTCCGGGTGAAATGTGGAGGCTTGCATTCATACTTGATGGCCGGCTGTGTCATGCAGGGTAGAGTGTGAAAGTGCTATAATAAAGGCTAAAATCATACACCTTGGACCTAACTCAACTACAGTTTAACCCGAAGTAATAAAAAAACAATACATTGGTCTACTGCTGTTTTGAAATTGTTCTTGTGGGGTACTGAATGGTATTCAAGGAAATGAGGGCTTTGGAGCACTTACTGTCATGAGGCAGGTAAGAGACAATGAGTGCAAAAAGTACATTTCAAACCTTCATATCAAAGTAACCACAAATGCCCCTAAAAACATGTATAAAATGGATTTATGAATGGAATCTCCTTGAACAAGCTTCAGATGGTAGTCTTCATATTCACACCAAATTGTTTTTTTTTTCTATGATTGACACAATGACTGATACATCTCATACAAACATACCTCACACTCAAAGCATTTGGCCTCGAAAAAAAAAAGTCTCGCTCAGCCTGTTTAAACCCATAGCTCCGAAAGGTTATGTACGCTTTAAGTCAGAAGTCAGGGCTCCTCACATTGGTCCCACCCACAAGAACTGACCCCACTCCCACCCATCTGAAAAGCCCCACACACAGACACCTCACAACAGGCAGACAGAAAAGTCCTTGATAATGCAAACACATTGTAGCATAAACCAAAACACTGGCACAGAGAAAGTCACTTATGTACACTCAGAGTCACTCCCTGTTCCCTGCAGTCTCACACTAGTCTTTTTCCTCAGAGTGGAGCCCAAGTTCCACTGGTGTCCTTGGTAACCGCTCTTCGAGGTTTCCAGAGTAACCAGCGCTGCTTGTCAGTCTCCATAGTCACTGACAGGAGCTCTGGAAGCCAATCAGAAAAGAGTATGTGGTCCTTGTACTTCCTGGCAATGGAATGATCAGGCCTCTCAAACCAGTCGTAAGCGTTTCTTTGCCCGCTCTCATTCATTTAATGTGAGGGCAAAAAGCGGGCCGCGGCGGGGTGTCTCAAGTAAATAACGACGTTGGCACTTCACGCACTTCACTTGTGGAGGGAGGAATGGTTACAGACACAATGAAGAGAACAGCCATTTTATCTCTGCTTAGGCTTCTCAAAAATACACATATACAGTACATGAGAAATACTATTGTTAATATTTCTGAAGGTACAAGGGAATGTCCTTCAGCTGGTCCACAGTAAAGCTGGTTCTATGTGACCTCCTCATCCCCTGATTCAGAATGGTACAAACTGGAAACTAATATTAGGGAAGAGAAAGCAACAGAAGATGCTAAGCGTGCTTGTCTTTGACACTGACTCAGTCAGAGGCTCTTGACATGCTAAGACCCTCCAAATGTCTGTTTTATCCACTTTGATCCTCCATCACGATGGTTCCCATGGCGGTAAAACAACAAATGATTGGTCCGAATGCTGGGTGACGGACAGGTGTGAGGTCCTGAGGTGTGGGGGATGGGGAGGTGTACAGGTCAGTGTGCGTTCACAAGCCGTTACTGTTGCGATGTGTGAGAGGAGGCTTAGATAGCTCCACCACTCCAGCCCTGCCCTTGCCAATGACTTTGGGGGCACGACGCAGCAACTTCTGGGCTTCTGTGAACGCCTCGGTCAGCTCTTTCTTCCACTGCACAAACTCCGGATCACTCTGCACAGAAACAACACGATCAGCTTTTGGTTTTACTATCAACACAAATCCAAACGGCCTGTTGGCTTTACCTCGCACTGCAGCACAAACTGTTTTCCTCCTTTGATGCGCAGCAGGATACATTTTTTGTCTTTTATCTGTGTCTCTTCCACTGTCACTATCTGCTCCATTGTCAACAGGTTTTGCTGGAAAGAAACAGACCAATGAACAGAGGAAATACGGAACAACTGCTAACGTGACCATTCCAATGACCACAATATGTTCATCAAATACACAAGTCCAAACTATGTCAACACATTCACATGAGGCTTCATTTTCCTGAACCTTAACCTTAAATCATGTACCTACTAAATACTTTTGTTTTTCAAAACCCCTTAGTATTTTGACTGTATTATATGTTTTTGCACAAATACATGTGTAGCTTTAATTGAAAATCACTAAAACAAGAGTATAGGCTTTGCTAATCCTTTATGTAGTGTAAGCCAACTGTCGTAATTGTAGTAGATGTAATATTCCTCTACACTTGAATAATCTGCAGTAAGTTGACATTGTTAGCTGTAATGTCTGGTTGTCTATTGCTGTCTACAGCAGGAGCAGTCACAGCAAAGAAGCATGCTACAGTGAAGCAGGGGTCTCTAAGAGATGCTGAGGACACAGGTCCTTTTCCATATGGTCGGAACGGGACGGGACGCTTTGGGGGTGATTCCACCAGAATTCCAAAAGTGTTCTCAAATGATCCGCCCTGGAGCCACTGCGAGGTATGGCCCAGACTGGTTAGTAATCTGGGAACGGATAAGGAGGAGCCAAATCCACTCTGCTACACACTGATTGGACAACAAATATTCTACATTACATTAAAACTAGGAAGTGTATATCGGTGAAACGCCCCATGAATCTGTGTCAAATGCTATGGCACCAACGTTCACCTTAATCAGAGATTATGTGAAGGTTTTTAGCGCAACTGAAAGGTATGGGGCCATAATAATATTTTATGTTGGGCACAATGTGGAGAATCTGATAAAGCAAGTGTATCCAGAGTTCCATAGGGGTCACAAACATGGGGGCGCTATTGAGTCATTCTTAATTTGACCTTGATAATTTGTATTTTCATATATGTTTATATATATATATATATAT
>JAVQJW010259560.1:0-12410 GCA_036025195.1 Hypseleotris klunzingeri
GTTCTGTAAATGGTGAACAATAATTAAACAAGCTCTGGCATGATATTGTGTTTTGTTTCTTGTATATTAAGCACAGCTGTATATGGAATTTCTAGCATCTAAAAACATATTTTAGACAAATTCTATTATGTTGTGACTGTTTTTAATTAACACCACTAGAGGTCATCAATAACGCTCTCATCGGAGTAGCATTCTCTAATACTGAAAGTTCTAAATACTGTATATTTTTCTATTTACCATGGCGTTTACCATTGTCATTTATATCATAATCTGTTTGTTTTTTTGTATAACTAAGGTATTTATTTACGTACATCAAAACATAGTCTCTTTTTTATACATCATAATGTAACCAATATCAAGAACATTATGCATATTATATGTAAACAAATTTGATACAGGTTTTGCTTTTGCTTTGAACAATTCTAAAAAGCAATTATTTACAATATACAAGACTACAACACCCATAATGCAAGGGTGTGAGATTGTCTGACGCATGCGCAGTATCTGTGTTACTGAGCCGATGACATCACGGCCACCCCGGGCCAACCAGTCGGTTTAATCATCTCCCTGGCTGGGTCTAGTGTTGTGTTTTCCCGTGTGCACTACCTTCTGCCATCCTGAATGAACTTGTGGATACACGCACAGAGAAATATGTCCGCCGTGTCGAGGTAAGGAACTTTTAATTTTCGAGTGAAACTTTTGTGTCAGCGTTTGAAACAATGCGCGCCTGCCGTCTATAGCCACACCGGTCCTGTTTCTTGGATTGATTTGGCTGAGGTGTAGCTGATCTCGGTGGTGCCAGGCAGTGGAGCACGCACGGCTGGTTTTGTACTTGTGGCCACTGTAAATGCATCTTTCAGTGAGGTTTCTGTTTGTTTTCCACGCTTCCCCGCTGTCAGTAGTGAAGGATCTCCCGCTGCAGACTGGAGTCGGGTGTCATTTGCATGTATTTTGCAAACGGTTTGACACCAGTCCAGTGCTGTCTCCTCGAGGGAAGGCTGACCTCTCTGCTCGTGACTCGCATTTGTTAAAGTAAATTCTAGTCATACCCGTGTTGGAAATGCTATTTTCAGTGCCCAATTGTGTCAAGTTTACCTGCTTCTATTGTTGTATTCGGGCTTCGTAATCGCCACAGTGAAACTCTTTTGGTTTCCAGGCGTTTCTGTTGTCTGTCTCTGAAAATCTGAATTAGAAAATGAATAAAACAATTGGATTTTGTGCAAAAGGTTTTTGGCAGATTTCAAGACACGTTACTGTATATAGATTATTATAGGCCTATATAAAATTTAGTTGCAAACAAACAGCAAAGTGAGCAGCATTAAAAAGGTGATGTTGTGATAAACCAAATGAAGAAAGTTGCAAACAAAAGGCCAAAACAATGGATACTGTCACAATGTTTAAGTATAGCCTACTGTAAAAAAATGTGTATCCACACCAAAAAGTGAGGAATTTACATTATACAAACACTAGTAAGTTACTAAGTTAAGCTTTGGTAAGTTTACTTTATCGCACTTGCCTCAAGCATTTGCTCTACTCTTAAGTTTTTCTTCCTTTGTCAATATTCAACAGATGCTATGATGTAATGCGCAATAAATAATAGTTTGACTTTAGTCTATCTCCTCTGACTTCATTGTATCTATGTCTGCTAAATTTAGGTCATATCCTCCCCATAAAGAATCCAGATTGCTACACTATCCTTTATCAAAAAAGTGCCGTCCCTGCAGGCTTTGAGATGTGTAGCCTAATACTTCTTCACCTGTTCTCGCTCCACAATAAAATGTCTTACGGCTGTCGCCCAGAAGTGGAATGAGTCACTTAGAAAAACATGAAGTAATCGTGGAGGGCAGAGGTCTTTTCACTGAGATTATTGCTGTTCAATCTTCCTGGTGCTATATGCTGCTTACACCAACTTAGTCTTATCAGAAAGGCTTGCATTCCCGAGAATTAAAATGCTCTAAATCACTCAGGGGCCTGTAGGTGCTTGTAGTGGGCTGCTGCTGCTGCTGTTGACTTGTTCCAGAGAGAGAGCTTTTTGTGCCTCGGTGCGATCTGCAAACATGTTTTCACTGTCAACATTGTAGCAGACTTTTACACACTGCACTGAGCTGGTGGTGTGACCATAGTGGTGATGTTCTGGCTTTGATCAGGGAGTCTTTGTTTTTGGATTACATGTCTACTTTTGGAATCAAATTGTTCAGAATTATGCATGTGTTTTAGACAAGAAATTATGTATAATGCTTTTAAAATAGTTGAACATTGCAAAGTCAGCAAGGAAGTGTTTATTTTTGGTGTGAATTTATTTTTACCACAGACATAAGCTTATTGTCTTGGCTTCTCTTTAGTAACCATCTTCATCTGGTTTCGTTACCTGATGTGAGCAGCTTACAATGTGCAGCACCTCTTAAAAACCAGCTAAAACACTGACCCAGTAATAGTTTACACTCTTAGTTTCCAGGCTATAAGGACTTTTGACCATCCTCAATATGGAACAACTTTCAAATACATTGTCAATATTTGGCCATTAACAGTGTTGGTTTTATACACGTAATGAGGTTGTTGTTTGCCTTGGCTTACAAGCTCCGCAGGTTGTGAAGCAGGTGTGTTTAGGTATTGTCACCTTTAGTAAAGTGATATGTTCTTGTGTCGTCCTCGGCTGCTCCAGCTTCTGTGTTGTTTGTTGATGGTTTGTGTCATCGTCTGTGATTATAGCCCTGAACACACTGTACTGCTGTCACACACAGACCAGGGAGATACCACTATGACTCAAAACTAAAGTCTGAAAACATCTGACAGAGCAATGACTAAGAAGAAGTCTTTAAAACATTAATTCATTTGTCCGTTTACTCTTATCCTCATTCTTGTAGGTGCCTCAAGCCTATACCAACAACTATGGGCCTCAGGTGGGGTGCATCTTAGACAATAGCCAGTTAATTGCAGGGCAGACACAAAGGCAGACCATCATTCACTTGGGATAAGATTCTCCGAACACATTTCATAGGTGTATCTGGAGAGAACATATGCCAACACGGGAAGGACAAGCAGACACCACTCATTCTTGGTTAAGCGTGCTAACCACTACTTTTTCTAAAATAGTTGTTATAAATTGTGTTTCTTGTTCGGCTTAGCTCTTTCACCTGATCCTTTACCTCTGTTGGTGATTGTCATGTTTGGTTCCTCCTCAGTGACTGTAGACCGAGTATGTAACAGCTGGTGCCAAGAGCATTGCCAAGTTCAGCCTGATATCTGATAAGACTTTCATTGATTTAGCTCCATTCATGAAATCTGATGCTGCTTTCATTCTCCAAGAAACAGCCATTCAGAAAGATGCTTCTAGTCCATAAACAGTGCCGACACATTATGGACAACACTTAGAGCTCTTCTGCAGCTCTCTGAGGGTTACTGAGTGTTAAGTTTCTGTGCCTCCCTCAGTGGCTCACATTAAGGCCAACAATGATGACAGAGTAAACGACTGCATCAACAACAAAGGCTTTAGTCTAATTATTTTTCACTCACAAAAGTCATTTAGTGGTGGTCTCCCACAGCTGAGACCTCCATATGTCATGTGCGGCCTTTATAGTGCTGGCATTAATGTTCTCAGGCATGTGTTTGACTGAAGCTCATAACACTTTATTAATGACCTCCCTTTGAAAGCAATTAGACACGTGCAGCGTGGTATAAACATAATTGACGATATCCCCTCTGCAGATGTAAACATGGATGCAGAATAATGAGTCAACCACTATTCATTAATACTTGATAATTGACCAATATTCTGTCAATATGCACAAACCATTGATAGAACTGTTTTGTGTGACCCTTTGAAATAAAAGAGTGCTCACACAAGCACACTTTCTATGTATTAAAAATCAGTTTATAATAATGAACTTTGTATTTCTTTTTATTTTATAAACTTCTCTGACTTGTTGAAATATTATTGTGGAAATCTGTGAAGTGTAAAGAAAGTGTTGTTTACGCTGCAAGTAAGTGCTAGTCTCTGCAAAGTGGTGTTCAAAACAAGCCACTGTTAGCTCCACAAACACCTCACATGAACTGACTGTGTGAGTGATTTAATATGAAGTTCATTTGACACACTTTTTATGCATGTTTTATGAATGATTCCATCTTCCAGCCACATAGTGTGATACAAACCTGTTTATGTTGTCATTGTATGAGTGACCTATAAATGAATGAATTAGTCTTTGTGTGTGTTCCTCTCATGTGTGCATGTGTCTGAAGTGCGGAGGATCCTGTGGGATAAACCGTGGACCTGCGGCTTGCTGTGGTTGGCCACAACAATAGGCCTGTATGACTTGAATGTGCCATTCTTTGTGCGGTGTGCTTCACTTGGGCCAGACAATGGCTTCATTTAGCATCTCTTCTTTGCTGAAGCTTACTCGGTCGCTATGGCACCCCTGCCCTGCCACACCCTGCCCCCAGCCTGCCCCGCGCCTTTGCACTTGTCCTCTGTCGGGGCAGCTGAGCTCGGGACGCCATTGTTGGACACACCCTGGACCAGCCAGGCATTTTCAGAATGGTTGGAGTTTGAAAACATGATTATTGTACACTTAAACATAAACTTAATCAATGTAAAACCACATCGGCTATCAACTACAGCACGATGAAATATGAATTAAGTTGTAGGTTTACAAACCAGGATTAAAATGGCACCAAACCAAGATTTAACTGAGAACAGAATCAAAATTACATCAGACCTTCTAAAAATGTAGGTTCTTATATAGATGTTTTGTTTATACTGCAACATCACGCAAATCGTTCTTCTATTAAGAGACAAATAATTATTTTCCCCTAATTATTATTGTAGAAAAGGAAAAACATCCCTTTAGGCAAAATAAAGTGATTATTGTTTTTGGCGTGGTTGCCATTGTCTTGTTCTACAACCACTCACCAAACAGGTCACAAGACGGGACATGTGGGTAGCGTGCCACCATCAGCTCAATGGTGAATTGGTGGCAAACTCGGTATAAACAAAATAATGACTCTGAAGCAGGCCCCTCCCAACACCGTCGATTCTTGACCTCTCCCTTTGTCTTGAGGTCAAAGGTCATTGCCCCCTGTTTCCAACTCAGCCACTCGGCGCTGGCAGATTTTTAATTAATGGCTTTTGAAATGACAGCTCTCAGACTGTGTGGTAAATAACGGGGACTTTATAGAGGGTAATCCAACTTTATGAACAGTAAATGGGCATCTTGGTAGGGCTGCACAATATATCGCTAAATTGTTATCGCAATATCTGTCATACTATTGCCATATTATTTTGATATATATTGAATAGAATGTGCATCACAATATTCAACATGGTCTTCAAATATTGCAGGCTTTTCCCATTTCACGTAGCCCTACTTCTCGGTCCAATAGAAAACTGCTTAAAACCTTTCCAAGATGGTGGAATAATTTGCATCCCGGCTCTATCTGACTCCAGAGGAACCCGCCCTGATTTGCTGTTCCATATACAGCAGAACTGGGTGACCCACCAGAAGATATTTTAAGATGATGTGAACTTTTTGCAGCTGTACTTTGGAGAACATTGGACTGCGTGTACTACTTTGAGGATATGAAGTACTTTTTGTGAAAAAGACATTGTAGCTGTGATGCAAATTCTCAATTATTGAATCACAAAGGCTGCATTTTTTAAGCAATAAAATATCTAATGCACAAAACAAAATATGTAAAATGTAAAAACTCTGCTTATATTGTAGGGTTAACCTGTATGTGATTATTGTGGAAGGGTTAATATTTTAGTCTGTGTCAAGTGTTTAGACGGGTTTAAATGTACTGTGAATTAAATCTAATCACAATTGCAATATTTGTCATAAAATAGTTTTTGTTTTTTTCAAAATCGTGCAGCCCTACTAGATACATTTTTTCTATATTTTATTGCTGTTTTTATTGTTGGAAGCTGATTAAAACTAGCCCTTCACCCTATATCTCTACTTAAAGATAATCCCATGTTTCTCCTGTCTACTTTAGTGTCCATCCTATAGTTGCTGTTACAGTGTCTAATGCCACAACAAGGAAACTGGTGCAAACCTCAGATTAACATGACAATGAGCAGTTAAATTAATCAGTGGTGCCTCAGCCACAGGACGAGGAAAGTGTGTCTGAACAAAAGACATGTGGCCCCCGTCCCCTGTGTTGTGGGTGTGAGGAGGGTCCCATAACAGAGATGTTTGAGGTGGGAGGAGGTTTAATAGGCCAAGTGGGATTCAGGTTTCAATCTGTGCAAACCCCTCTGTCTTTGTCTAGAGCACATTAGTAATGGTCATTCCCAACGCATTAATACAGGAAACGAGGAGGCCTGAGTCTGCACGTTGTGGCTCTTCAGAGGTTTCTGTGTTTTATTTTATGTTTCTGTATTTTACAGATTCAGTATTAATGACTTAAGGACATCAGCTTTATCCTGACATGGATTAGCATAAGTTTTTCTGTTGAATCCGGTACTGTCTTCTCAGAGCAAAGAGGATTTATCTTAAAGATATATTGTGACCTCACATCCAGAAAAACCTGTGCATTTATCAAGAGGATGAAGTTCATCCGGAGCTTAATGTACACAACACATCAGGCTTATCTTGTCACATGTCTGCTCACGTCCTTCTATATATTATCAATATCAGTGTAAGTTCAAAAATAAACACTACAGGAGGGATGCATTTGTTTTGAACATAGCTGTATCCTGCTGTGTATTTGTTTCTTGGAAAGAGTAAACTCCATGTTTTTCTTCTGGGACGTCCCACAGCCTGCACCGTGCAAACAGCAGACACATATCAGATGGAGCTCCCTCCCTCCTCACACACACATGTCCAGACAGGTTTGTTGGGTAAAGAGCAAAAACACTAAACTGTTGTGGCTGTGGAGTTTATCTGTGCTCAGTCTAAATGATACTGGGCCTTCAGGACAACAGCTCAGCACCAGGAATGATGACAGTGACTTTGTCCGTGACTTGTGTTCATTTAAAGGGTCCACTTGATTTAAGTAATGTCTGTCTCATGTACACAAGTAAATGCTTCGTTTGTTTCTGATTGTCTTTGTGAGTTGTTCTTGGTATGTTTTCCCGATAATCTAATTTATTGTTTAGTGCCATCATTGTGGCGCTAATGCAAGTCATGCACAGTTTATCAAACTTGAATTTGTGATTGTTTAAAAAGGACAAATTTGTTTCTTTTCTTTTTTCTGACTTGTGTCTTCAACTCTGTAGTTTCTGCTCATATTTGAACCAGCTCATGTTTGTGAAGGTTGGGAAGTTGTTGTGTTCTTTATCCAGGGTCAAAAGATGTCCTTGTTTCTTGGGGGCAGAGTTTGAGGCCATTATAACATGTCTGTGACAACACCAGTGCTACCTACACAGACTACACCAGCTGCACTCACAGATAGTGCAGTCAAAAGTGATACTGTTACAGCTTTTAGTAGCCACTGTCCCTCCATCTCAGTTTCTGTAGTTCTGCTCTTTGACCAGTACTCTGACTCAAAAAGTTAAGCTATATGAGATATAATTATTAAAATATTAATTATTTAAAGACACAAATTTGCATTAACCAATATGTTCCCCAGCCATGGCTTCTGTAACATTTCTACAGTATCTGCTTCACTGTAGACCTCTGTGTTGTTTGTGTTCAGCTTTGGGCCGTTGACATCTGAGACGCCAAAGGGCAGGAGCTGTCAGGTCGATCCTGTTAAACAGCAGGTGTCCTTGTGCCCAAACATCCTTTTTGTTCTTTTCTGTTGTGGTCCATACACTCAGAGCAGACAGTCATATTGAACACGGTATTTCTCAGCTCAGATAATGACACGCATGAGGATAAGCAGCTTGTGGTTCTGCAGGAAACCATTATGGCATCACTATTATGTCATGTGTTAGTTTATCGCATGTCCCTCTGGCTTTGAGCAAGTTTCAGTTTTTTGTTTCTAAAGTTAGGTCTCAGAACAGTTTGCATGTTTTTTCAATCTATGTTGGCCAATGATGCACTTTGACTTGAAGCTGTCTTGTCTGTCAGAGCAGGCCGGTCCTGATTGGATTATATTGGATTACTGTTCCCCTCTTTAATTTGTTTGTTTATATCCACTTCTGCAGCAGGCATCATTACTGCAGACAGACCTGACCCTTGTATCTGCCTTGAACTTGACTAAGGATGTGTCAAGGCGAAGAGCTTGGCCTACATCTGGCAGGATCAGCAAGTTAAGCCTCGATCTTTGAGCCCTTAAATTCTGTCAATCCGTAACAAGCACGTTCACTACAGCTGCAGCCATTTGTTCCTCTCTGTCACATATGGGAAATTTTTAGGGGTGACTAAGTTGACTTGGTGTTTTGTTTTAAACAGGAGAATACTGCTTCATAGAAAAAAGAAAGTTTTACTACATTTATGTACATCCAATGAATGCACATTCAGTGATCTTCTCAGATTAGCAGATTGTCATAACTTATCACAATTCTTTTAATCGCTCACCCGCAGGAATAAAAATGTTTTAATATCTCCTAATAAGCAAAATATGGCCAAAGCTGCACATTTCATTCTACCGTTCACCAATCTTGCTATATATCATTTTTAAATATAGCCATGCATGCTGCAGTCGCTGGCCTTTATTGAATTATTGGTAGCAGAAGCAGCGTGCTCCTCTTGGGATATACCCCACTTTTCCAGGGGGTAATTACAAGCCTCTCTCCGGGTGGTAGAGCCCAGCAGGACCCTTTCTAATCATGGTATTTAATTTGCGATGGTTAGGGTCTCTGCTGCCTTGGCTGGAGTTTATAGATATAGCTCCACCCTGGATAAAGCATATGTACAGTGTAGCCTTCCACCACATGATACGAGCCATAATATAACCCTTCACACATTCCTCTGCTGCACGCACACACTGTGTTTTAGTCCCGGGCTGTCATTCATGTTTCTCTTCAACTTATACTTGTCATTAGCACACTGCAAAAACCATTGCCCTCAGATGGCTTTGCTTGGCTCTGTGTTTTCTTTACATACAGTAGTCAAGTCAGTGTTTGTGAAATGCATATATTTCTTCTGTTTTCAAGTCTTTTGTCGTCTTAAAGCAGTGTCTTGATTTACATTATTGTTGTCATGAAAAAATAACCATAAAAAGAATATTTTAAAAGAACGTTAAAAGTTTACTGTAAATATTGTTGTTTAGGACATCACAAAAACTGTTCAGTCATATACCTTGTTCTATCCCAGCAACTATGACTTTTTTGCGGGGGCACAACATGGACAGTGGACAGTTAGTCGCAGGGCTGATTTACAGACAACCATTCATTCACTCATATTCATTTAGGAGCAATTTTTGACATTTTCAAATAGGGCTGCACTGTTTTGAAAAATACGCAATTGCAATTTCCATGAAAATATTGTGAATGAATTAACTAAAACTAAACTAATAAATGAATTTACATGAAAGCAATCAGTTTCATATTTTAAAGTAAGATTAAACTGTCAAATTTGACCATGTGTTTGTCATAATTTCATTGAAGTGACTGTACCTGCTCCGGGGGTCACTTAAACACCACCACAGGCCCATAGAGTGAACAGAAGCAGTGCCTGGGAACGGGACCTGTCTGTTATTCCAGCTGTATCACATTCTTTAGACAGGACTACTGCACAGACTCAGTGTTATCTCCTCATGACTGCACTGATGCCTGCTCCAACACTGATAAACACTTTCCCATCAGTCCACTGTGTCGTAAAATATGGAAAAGTTATGTCAGTGGATCAAAGTTAGACCTCCATGATAAAGATCGGATATAGATTTTTTTATTGTTTTTCTATAAAGTTGCAAATCACTCAATCCAGACACTGTTCATGTTTCAAAGCACTTACTTACATGGTGGTGAATATTGGGTTCTTAAAGCTGTACTCAAGTTCTGGATGTTAAAACCTGCCTTATAAAAATATGCCAGTGTATATCAGCGAAACGCCCAATACTAATAATTATATCGCTGAAACGCATTTTGCCAATATAATGAAATGCTTTAATAACCCTCTAGTAAAAATAGCCTAAATGTCCATAAATAAATTTGGTTGATTTGTGCCCCCTGAGGCATAAAAGAACAAAGTACTAAGTCAGAGTTGTTAAGTACAAAATGTTGAATTGTGTGACTTTTATGGTATGATTTTTGACTTCCTTCAGGCGCTAAGAAGTTTGACCCTATTAACTTCTGTTCTCTGTCTTGCGTCATGTGCTTTAGAGGAATCAGCCTAAACCAAAGCATTGTCACGTCCTTTTGACTCGATAATCATCAGTGCTTTCCGACACACCTCACAGGACAGGAAATGGATGACAGGTAGAATGTAGCTGTCAACACCTGAATCGAGCTCTTAGTCAAACAGGCTGCTTATGTTATGTTATGAGAGAATGTCTGAAATACTGTGAACAAAGAAGAGCACACCTGTAATTGTGATATAGATTATAATTAAACAGATTATAATTAAAAATTAAATATTGCATCAGGCATGATTCAGCAACCAGACAATTCATAAGTCTAGCATCATGTCCTAGCATTGACCTCAATCTAGTTCAACATACTCTTACTTTTGTGTCACACTCAGTGGAGGTTGTTGCACCATATTGTGTTTGTGAACGGGCTGTTAACTCTGTAATTGACTGCTGTGCTGTGACTCTAAAGCAGTAAATCAAGTGGGAGGGTGAGAGATTGTTTTCATTAAAATCCAGATAATTTCTTCAGTTTTATCACCGTTGGCAAATAAATTCAGTTTTGAAATAATTTTATTAGTAGAAATTCAAAGGTGTATACGGTACAATTCATGACAGTTTTCAAAACATACTGTCAAAGTCATGTTACCACTCCCTACCTTCAGAAGTCCACTTGTAAACATTCTTGAAGGACAGGGTTCTTCCCAGCCTTAGTCATTGGTTGTGGGCTGCTCACATCTTCTGTGTCTTCATGATAATACCAGACAGACTCAGTAAAGTTGAACAGGTTTGTTTGTGGATATAAACCAGGTGAAGATAGTTCTTTTAAGACAATGATACAATAATGCAATACTGTTAAAAAGACAGACCTACACTAAAAATGTATAATTTTTGCAGTCGCTTTGAATTTGGTGATACATCACATTTAAAATCACTTTTTTTATTGCATTTGCACAATACTGTAATATTTCTCACGCTTATACCACACTTTCACTAGCACATTGCTATTATTTATTTATTACAATAAAACCACTAATAACACCTTCATCTTTTCTGTTGTCTTGTCGCAGCTCTCCAAACAAACACTAAATAAGTATTGACTAGCTGGAGTATGTAAAGGGGGAGGGGGGAGCTCTCAGGGCGGCGGCCATGCTTGGGCTGCCTCCTATTAGGACGAGGGAGTGTTGAAAAGGGGTGTGGCCTGGAGCTAGTAACATCTGTGCCTGTCCCCTATGCCCCTACAGCACTCTGCGGATACACACACCGGCAGAAGGAGCTTTTTGAGAGATCTCACACAAGGAATACTGCGACTAAACGTATCCCATTTTCCTCTTGTATTTACTGGGATTTTGTCCTCTCATTTTTGACAGCCTCTGGGACGCTTCTATCATCCAAGCTGCCTATTAGACCTGCGTGGAATACATACCTCAAACCAAGAAATGCTTCCAACCACGAAGAGCATCATTCATTTTGTCGCAAAAAGTCTAACGCCGCAGTGAGGAGGAGAGGAGGATATTAAAAGGGAATGCATGCTCACTCCTGGTCAGGGTAAGTGGGATGTTGCTTTTCCAAATCTAATTAATTGCATGCAAAACACAGGGAGTTTAGGGTTGGTATCTATAGCCTGGAATGTGATGCGGACACATGTGACCAGTAGATAGCCTGGGGCTATCATGCTCTTTAGTGAGGGGAGTGAGGGCTTCTGCTTTGGGTTTTAGCACTCCCAGGATGCAGGCTGGATTCCACTCATAGGTGATGGTGTCATGCCTATCTAATTAAGGAGGTGTCTTGTTGCCTTAGTAACCGGGGGGCATGGGGGGGAAGGGCAATTGACTGACGGGTGCACCTCCAGGCTGATTTTTGCAAAAGGGGAATGCCCTAATGTAATGACAAGCCTGAGAATTGTGGTGATCTGGTGCTACAAATATGCCTGCCTACCTCCCACCAACAGCTCTGCGGATTTGGTAGCCCGTTATCAGTGTCAAGTGAGTATGAGAGAGAGAGGGAGTGAGTGAAGCAGCACACTTTTTTTGCCGTAGCGGGGCGGGGTGCACAGAATCAGGTCAATGAAAAGGAAAGTCACCTTCAGCACACAGGGCTGACCCATATCCTGTCATCCTTCTCAGGTTACTCTCCTAAAGCTGCAAATTTATACGTCTACTACACATTAAGACCCCACAGACTGATCTACTGCAGTGCATTAACGTATTTCATTTCACGCCTAGATCTGGGTTATGTAA
>JAVQJW010259993.1:0-12767 GCA_036025195.1 Hypseleotris klunzingeri
CTTTCTCACCTCTCGCTAACTCTAAGTCTGCATAGCAACCAGATAGCAACTGCCAATGGGGTTTTTGCTGAAGTCCCTGGGCTTCAGGAGGCTTGTGATTGGATAAGATCTCCCCGTCACTGCGTTGGAGTTCCTCCAATCTCCACTGAGAGTTAATTTCTTAAAATTGCTTATAATAAGCAGCAGATGGCATCATAAAGCAAGATTTTTTTCAGAAACGATTGCTTTTGCAATATACTATAAGGGGTCTAAACGATTTTTCTCAACTAGATGAAAAATATATTAGGTACTGGAACTTTAATTATAAATACATTTGCCACTTACCAGCAATTGGGCACATAATAATATACAGCTCTGTTTTATTATAGCTCAACTGAACTGTCCCAGACCGAGAGTGCTGTCGACAGTCTGCACACGCACACTTAATAAATGAGGGCAAATATGTAGTTAACACTTCAGAAGCCTAAAGCTTCAGGTTACAAGTACACAAGATTAAATAAAGAACATATTTGGATGGAAATTATTATTTATTATGTTATATTCTAAATAAATGGTATTCTCTAAATATAATAAAACAATGAAATCTTAAATCTGATTTCATTAGGTTTTGGCTTTAAAACTGTTTCCAGTTTACAAAGAGCTAAAGTCATAATCACTGATATGACCAATGTCACTCTGGACATGTGGGCATATAACATCTAGGAGCCACTATAAAACACACCACAATCAATCTAAGTCAAACTCTCACACAGTTTACCTGACGGGCGTCTATGTACTGAAGGACTTGAATCTGTTTCCAAGCATTACAAACACATTAAAAATCTACAAGCTAAAAGTCATGAAGGAATATATCCATCTAATTTAATTCATATTATATAAATTTGTTTTAGTTAAACAGGAGGCATTTAAGCTTGCAATTCAAAACGTACATTAAATGCATCATCTCAACAAGTCTTCTGAAAGCCAATATCAAACTTTTATCTCTTTATAAATATCCTACCATAATATCAAACCTTAACTTTATGCTTCTATCTTGATCAGTAAAAACATAATCACACAGGAGTTTACCTGAGAGTCTCCTGATTGTTGATGGACTCAGATTCACATCTGCTCCCATGTATTAACAAAAAAAAATTATAGTTTATATTCAAATGTGTGACCTAATTACAGCTGCAAAAGCCACAAATGCACAGACCAAAAACAAAGCAAATGTGTGAATTGCATTAGCTAAACAAACAGCTATGAACTCTCAATTGTCTACTAACAAAAATACGTATTTCCACACATTTTCAACAAGGTTTCTAAATCTAAAAGCCACACCACACACTGGTTTTTACCTGACATTCTCCTGGGTATAGATGCAGGACTTAAATCTGTAGCCATTCATTACAAACAACATGTTGATTTAGTCTTTTGTATGCATTTGGTTATGTATATAGCAGAATAGTTATAACAATGTATTTATTTACCTTGTGTGGGTCTAGCGGGTTGTGGAGCTCGATTGGGTCGGTTGGGAGGAGCCGGCTCCCCATGGGTGGGCGAGGGACAGGGGCTGCCACGAGGAGAGGGCAGGGGCGACGACCCAGGCCCCACCCCTGCTCCAGGCTGAAGGTGCTGGGGAAGGATCTCCTCTACCTCCTCATCCACCTCACCTGGCACACAGAATTAGGAATTATAGCTTGAATACAAACGTAGTACAATTGGTTTGAGATTCCAAAGGGTATAAAAGTTTTTTGGGGGGCAAATTGTTCCTGGTAATACTGTCAAAATATCACAGTAAAATTTCTTATCATTGACCGATGGATGATTCTAATCAAAATTAGCATAAAATGTCGGAGCCAAAAAGCCATTGGAATGTGTTATGTTTTTTCTTATATTACAAATAAAAATCATTAAAAATGTACATTTACAATTTCTAAAACCTATAGGATTAAAAATCTCAGAATATATGTTAGTAAAGAAATGCTCTCACTCCACAACTGGTAATAAAATAGTGTAACAACTTTTCACCAGCACTAATTACCTTCCATGTCAAACTCATCATCGCCCATGTCTGTGTCTTCAGCCAACAGAGTGGAGCTCGCAGAGGTGGGAATATTACCACAGATTCTCTCAACACTCATCTCTTCTTCAAGGCTCTTAATCCAGCCTGGACTCTTCAGGCGGATATCAATCACTTTACCCATGACCTGTAATGTCAAGAGAAGACACAGGGTAAGATGAATGAAGAACTTAAATATTCATAGACATTATTATAAAGGGATATTACTTACATTGGAAGCACTAAGAGAAAGGGCAGCAAGTGCAGAGTAACCTTCCAGGAAAGTGACCCACATCTTCTCCTCCACAAATCTAAATAGACAGGAAGGACATTGTCAGGGATATTTCTATTTGCATAAAGGATGTGTCCAGGATGCAGAAGACTCACCTAATCAGGATGACCTCTCCGAAATTAGCAAACTTGTCCAGCAGCTCATCGATAAGAGCATCATCGAAGTAGTCATCTGGGCCAGAGGAGCAGAGGGAGACCAGGATGGTGCCATCCGGAGGGCCTTGAAGAGCTATGACGTCTTTGTAAACCTGGTGTCGTTCTTCTGGGTCCACTTCAAGGATGTCTACATCTATGACAGAAACCACGGGCCTACAGAAAAGAAAGCATGGAAATGGTCTGGTATCAAAGATAAAGATTTTGAGGTCAGACTACTTAAAACTTTTCATAATCAGCCAGTTTTACTCAGGGCACGTCTTAAATATCACTCACTGAATAGCTTGTTGTATAGAAGTTACCTGTGATCTGAGGTCTTAAGCTCAGCTCGGCCATAGTACTTGAGAGTCCCAGGGCTCCAGGGATGATCCGGATCATCTTCACACTCGCCAATAACATTGGCCGCTCCTACTACATTCATCTCCTCAGCTGCGAAACATGCCCAAAACAGCAAAGACTTGGAATTCTACTTTTTTTTAAAAAGTTTATTGTAATGCATGTTACAATAAATGAATAAAGGATAAATAAAGATTAAATAAAGAAAAAAAAATTTTTGGACAACATTTTGAAGTTTCAGATCAATTTAGTTTCTCACCAGTTTGGTCAAAGTTCCACTTCCTCCGCTTCCACAGTATGCGGTCAGTCCAGGCTGGGGTGCGGCACTTCTCACTTGTGTCATAGTCCTCTGAGAACAGGTCGTACTTATAGGTGGGGGCAAAATCTAAATCCCCCTCAATAAACTCTTTGAAAATCTGCAAAATAACAGTCATGTCTTAAATTCAGCATTTCTATTCATATCAACAAAACACAAAAATGATTATTCATAAACATGAAACATACAAGACCAGCATTCTTCTGATCCAGCAGTTGGTCCCCAGCTGTCAGAGCATCCCAGTTCTGTTGTTTGATTAGGTCTTTCACTTCTTCATTGGGAATATTGATACGGTAATTGAAGTCACCGCACCAGAAAACATAGTCGTGTGAATCCAGCAACCGACCCTAGTGACAACAGACACCAGTTTAATGTTTGCTCAGACAGCACTGTGAGTTTATTTATATAAAGTTGTTATACCATGGGGAAGCTGAGTTTGCGTGAGATTTCATTGTAGTCATCATTCCTTTCTTTAACCTGTGACTGTCCAGCAGCAAAGTGGGAGCAGACGAAGCAAATGCTGGTGGTGTGAAAGAGCAGGCGGATGGCCACACCACCCTTATTACCGGTGGCTCCGCCCATTCCTGTTTTGACTGTATCTACGGCCACATCCCTACAAAAGAGGATTGCATATTAAATTGTAAGACAACTTCCTATAGTACAGTATTTACATGCACTTTACTGATACCTGATAAAGGGGGCATGATGTGGGCGGATGAACACAAACAGACACACTCCAACCAGTTGCTCCGAAGCAAGCAGCACATACTTATGGTCCCGTGAGATATTCTTTTGTAACTCAGCTGCCCAGAGTTTCTGATTAGTAGTGCTGAAGGAAAAGCAACAAGACAAAATATAAATCAAATATTTTATATATCAACATTGTAACATTTCTGTGGACGTTTGAGTTATTTCTAGTAGAGCATCATGTATTTTTTTGCTTAGTCACCATAAAACCAGCAATATCAACAATATAGTGTAATTTCCTTATACATTAAAATAATTATAGTAATAACTGTCGCACAGGATCTCCACTAAGTTAAATTAAACACTGACTTTACTATTATTTCTAAACAGCTAGATACAAAAAGGATAGGGCAAAGTCTTTTGTACAGAGTATAGGAAGGTATGTCATAAGCTCTTGTGGACTGCACACACTGGTCAGTTATCTCACAAAGGAATTTAGCGCACACTCACATACCTGGCACTGACAATGTTCCCAGCATTAAGTTCAACCATTTCCTCAAAACCAATGGCAAAGATATCTATAGGGTTAGCCTTGGTGTCTGTGAATAAAAAGAACATTTCAATTTCAAAGACAAAATGTTTAAATTATAGGACAAAGCCATGTTTATTTTACTCTGTAGAAACAGATAAATAATGGCATACCCTGGAAGTCAGGATGTCCCGCCTTCAGAGGAGCGTCCAGAAGCCAATCGTTGAGTGTTTGGTTGCGAAATGCGATGCTTCGAAACTGTTTACCACCGTTTACATTCCAGGTGCCAACACATACTCGGATCTGCTTTGGCCTGGTGTACTTCTGATAGCTCTGACACATTCCCAGCAAAACTCTAGGGGATGCTGTTGAACAAAAGGATAATGTTAATGTGAGAAGTGGAAAAGTAATGACAATTTGAATGGCAGATGTCTATGGGTCAAGAAATAATAATAAAAAAAAAAAAGGAATAAAAACAAAAGGTGTTATCTAAAATATGAAACAAAGAAAGGCAGTAGACTGATCACAACACAAAAACTTTTAACCTGCAAATAACAAATTTATCTTGATACTCTAGAGTTACAGAAAATGTACATCACAAACTACTTTATAGGACTGATAACATGCAAGGGTCAAACAGTATTGGAGGTAAATGATCAAATGAATAACCACAACAAAGAAAAATGTGAAGATGATAAGATCCATCCATTTTGTGAGGTTGGCCAGTTACTGTACCTGATTGTAACACCGGCTCAGTGACTAAGAATGTAGGCAAAAGGGAAGAGAAGGGAGAGAAGGGCGGGTTAACCAGTGTTTCGGCAGATAATGCGAAACAGAGCAGTCTGTGAGTGTAATCTAACTATGGCACAACACTTCCTACTTAAGGCAGAGCAGAGACATAAACTGGTCATCTGTATTGTCGGTAATAGAGGAAGACAATTATCAATAATTTATGAATTAGTGAAATACATTAGGGTCAATAACCATTACCATAAAGACTGGAGGTTGTGAGTAGAGCTCGAGCCTTGTCAGCCAGATCACTGTTGAGAGTGGACCCCAGTCTGAGGATGTCTATAGCCTCCTGCTTCGAACTGTCAAAGAAGTTGTTCTGGATAGTTCGGGTGACTGAGCGAGCTCCATCTTTAAGCTTCCCGGCCTGCAAAAAAGAGAAAGTATTATATACTGAAACAAAATGGATCCAAAACCCATACCATGTAAGGAAAAGAAGCAACAAATAACAAAAAAAATGATAAAAAATACAATGAAGCATTTGGAACAATTTTAATGACTGTATTGCAATGTGGAGTCATTACTTCAGCAAAGATATAGGTAATACATAAAACTACAAAATAATATTTCTGTAGGTCCTGAGGTAGGTGAGTATCAAGCATCACCAGGCCTCTAAAAGAAAAGAACAATCAGAAGAGCTAAAGTCGACCCCAACCTTTAAATGATTTCAACTGAACCCAAAGCAATGCCAACAAAACACTAATACACCAGACACAGAGCTAGGGCTCAAAAATGACACCGACTGATATTTTTCACTTACCACACGAGAAGAGAGGTCCAGAGGACAGCAGAGAGAAACAGCACACAGAGGTTAAGAGACTGAAGCACACAGGCTTTAACACATCAAATGTCCATGCACAAGTCTTTACAAGGGAATCTCTAAAGCTTGTGTTAACTACCATATTCAAACTTACTGTTAGTCAAGTGGAAATTAATTTACCTCTGTAATCAACTATGACATGAAACATCAACACAATCATCACCTCTTTTTTAGAACAGTTAAATAATAACTGTTGTCTGCACTATATACTTTTCAAACACATATTTACTTGGCTTTAGCGCTTGCAGACCTGTATTTATTGTCACAGTGTGTACCTTGGCCTTGCCGTCCAGGGCTCCGGTTCCTGCATAGATCTTACTAACAGAGTCTCCGTTCTGAGACCACATCGTCCTGAACACCTCCTGGAACCTGGCCACCAACTGTGGTTTTTCAGTCAGACCCATTTCCTCAAGCTGCTTAGGGAGCATCTAAGAACAGAAAGAATGTAGGTGTAAGTATCATCATACTTCTCTATACAGCATTGTTTATTCAAAATATAAATAATATTCAACAGCTTCTACCTCAAGAGCAAAGAAAGCCTGCACACTGTTGGTTCTGTCCAGACAGTCTAGACAATTGGTCCTCATGGTCCCACTTTGAGTCCTGAAATGACAGTGGTAACGTTAACACTACCATCAGTGTGCCTCAGTAGTTGCCTATAGGATATACGGTGTACATTATATTACTCACCTGGTTATCCCTGTCTCGCCTGAGTAGTAAAAGAACCCACACTCCTCCACAAATTTATTAAGCTGTGGTTTTAGGACACTGGCAAGTTTTTCTGTCTTGCCTCCTCTTACATTTTGATGGTAGTCAAAGTTTACCATCTTTACCGATGAAGCATGCTCAGAAGCCTTCAAATGACTCTGTCAGATAAAAAAGACCAATTTTTTTCTCTCTAAATTGTTTAAACTGTATCTTTGTATACAAATCCAAATGCGTCTCAGATCAGTTTCTCTCACCTGAAAAGCTTTGCTGAGCATGTGTTCCCCTTCTTTACTTCCGAGCAAGTTAATGATCACTTGTTTGCCGTACAATCGCCGAAGAGCAGTAAAATGTCTGATGAAGAGGGGCACAGAAGGAGATTCAAATTAATATAGGGCATACATACTTTATAAATAAAACTGTGTATGTTTTTGACTTTGACAAATGTCTGTAGAGGAATGTTGAACACTGAGCTATCACCACATGTACAAACATGTCTAAAACAAGCTCATAAAGTGAATTTATGTCCTCTGTCCGCTTGACAAACCATGTTGTTATCAGTCATATTCAATATTGTTCATAAAAAACAATTCTGTCATTTATTGTGCAATGCTATTTAAAATACTACTAATGTGTTACTGCCAACATTGAGACAATAATATAAAGCCTTATGGCGGGTGAATAGTCATTAGCTACTGACCAGACAACAACTTAGATAAGGACGGAGCCAGTGGCAGTGTTATCAAGGTGTGACTCAAAGATAGAAAGCCATCATAAGTTTGTGCACTGAATAGTAATGACATATTATGCATATTATGGAGAAGGTTTTATTTATTAAAAAAAATAACTTATGTGAATTATATCAAATACCTTTCAAAAGCTGGTGCATTTGCCTCAAATCCTCTAGAAAGTTTGACTCGATGAGACCCAACCTAATGACCAGAGGCAGCCAGAAAAGACAAAGAACATGCAAATGATTTGCTGATATACAAAACAAAAACAAATTCAAAAGTGGCTTGACAATAGACAATGCAGATGGCCAGAAAACCTGTTGAAGAATTGATTTAGGACCCAACTCTGGACATTAATCAGATCTTAGTTGAAGTAGGAAAAAAAATTGGCACAGGGGCAATAGGAAAGTTTGACAGACACCGAGCAGCAGAAATTCTGATATCATACCATTATCTTTATTCTTTACTTGTTCTCATGAATGTTTTCTTTAGACCCCCCTAAACCATACACCTCTATAAGAATAGTGTTATGCACAATAACCTCAGCATACCATGCAGAACTACACATGTTCAGTCATTACATTTCCTTTTTTTCCCTTGGCTATTGTTGCACTAACTTCTCTGTTGCATTGTGTAATTTGTTCTGAACTCACTCTAGCCTGGGAGGTGATTTTAGCAAGTTCTGTGCTTGGCAAGGCTAGATTTTGTTCCATGCTGCCATTTTGTCACTTGTTCGTTGTGATGAGTCCATACTATGCATATTTAATCGCTTCCTGACAATGGATTCGCTTCATGTTACAAAACCTGCTCAGATTTCAGCAAGAGTATCACCTGGATAAAAAAAACTGCAATTGGCTTTTCAAGAGCAACTACAAAAATAGTGTCCTGACTAGTTACTTGCAACCACAAGTTGACACTACACTATTTTTATACTACTTTACTTTTAATGTATAGCTAACAAAGTTAACACTAAACTGCACTGAATTTTAGTTATATATCCATTCAGGGGATCGGCATAAGACTTATGGCAAAGAGACATGGAGCCTGAAAAGCCACAACTGGTAAAGGGGCTAGAAGCTAAAACAATGATTATAAGCAGGAGAACTTTTTTCTGTCTGAAACCAGCCCCAAATTACAGATGTGTCCTGTAAATTCTTTAAGATCTTGTTCAAATTGTATATATTTGTTACATTTTAACAAATTAACACATAACATTAGCTTCTAAAAAAGTAAGTAGTTTGGGGATGTTTTCAGACCAGGCTCTCACCTGACCAAAGATCTCTGGGAGCTGAGGAAAACAGAAAAATTGCCTTTACCAACGACTAAAACTATTTAGTCTTCCCCCACATCTGATCAATCCACCAATCTGTGCAATGTCAGGCCCAATGACACAACTGTACCAGTAACATCATTTATGCACTACTGAGGCCACAGAGAATGTGGTAAATCGAATAATGAATGACAGGACACTGTAACTTGAATAGAGACTCACACTAGAGTCTGAAAGACTTGTGTTTGACCTCTGGCATTGCACAGAACCAGAATATAGCAGCACCAACACCAGCAAAGGCAAATTGGAAATTGATTATACCAGATGGGGGTTTTCGTGGAGTCCATTAGGGTGCCGATTCTCATTCAGTTGCAACAAAACACCCTTAATGGACTTTTTCTATGCACAAAATGAATACAAGTAAAACTTGAACAATACAATATTCAGTATGACATTAGTGAATATTGTAAGACTCCTTCCAAAGCGGATGCTGTAGACTATTTTGATATGGATCATACTATATATGCAACATTGCCTACCTGAATTCCAGGCTGTTCCCAAAAAAGAGGAATGGACCCACGGATCTGGATGAAGGATGATACTTTGTTGTCAAGGAAAATAACCTGATAAAGCAAGAAAATATATACAATATGTATTTAATAATCTAAACATTATATTTGGGCAATAAAACCAAAGGTAACTGTCAATTATATCACTTCCTCACACACATTTAATGTTTAATATTTGTTTCAGTACAGAAATAGTAAAAGAGAAGTGAAGCATTCAAAGACTTCCATGGTAATGTCTTTCACAGGAAAGTTCATTGCTGAAATTGCTGTGCATGACATTTTTGAATAAACATTTGCATGTCAAAGAATAAGCTATTTAAAGCCTACTTTCAAAAAGTCCTGACCAATGCATTGTTGCACCACTTACAATGTTACTCAATAAAATCATTGTGAAATAAGTAATGAAAGAAAGACAATGAGTCTTTTGAGTAAATATTCACCTGTTCAGTTTCCACAAAGTTGGCCACTTGTCCGTCATCATTGGTTCCTCTCACATTGAATCGAGTACCTGCCCGCTCTGAGCTGAGGCGCGAGAAGATACAAGCCTTGGCCTGTTTGTGACCTGCATAAATCGTCCTGATCTCCACCCCGCCACACATCAGTCGCAGCAGCCAGTCATCACAGTTTACTCCATAGTGTTTCAAATGCAGGTGTAGGGACTGGTTCCTAGAGCAAACATAATACTTCTCAATAGAGAAACATAACAGTACAGTACATACATAATTAGCTCAATACTTACCAGAAGAAGCGGTTATCTGTGGTATCTTCAAGGATCCTGCGATGTGCATTGAGACTCAGATCCATACTGACTCCAGTGGAGGACCAGGCAAAGTAGAAATGTCCCGAGTTAAGGACCTTTCGCACATCAGCAATGCGCTCCTCGTCGGCGGGGTCATTATTCAGTGAAATGAAGTCAGTTTGTGTGACTCTGAAAACCTCTGAATCCTGGACTTTACCAACTGAGCTACATCCAGAAACAACAACCAGGCTGTGGAGCATAGAGTCACCTGAAGAAATAAGAGCATGTATGATTAGTAACATTCACAAGCTAATTAACCATCCAGTTCAACTACATAATAATATTTTTGTTCAGGACAAAAAAACAACAACATAATAATAATATTAGTACACTACAAACCATATCTTTTGGATAAATATCATAACAAAAATGCCAAGGTCATGTAGAGAACAGTAGAAAGCAGCTTATGTTTAAGTAGCAACAGTAAAATACACAGAACAACGATGAACCTGGAAAGCATTTCAAGATTTTCTAACACATACCAAGATTTAGTCGTAGGACACCCAGAATCCCATAGGCATCAAGAATCCTGGTATATGTGTTTTTAATTGCCTCTTTTTCTGCTGAAGCTAAAACAGAAACACAACAATTAGATATTCTTAATGTTTTAATGGGCCTGTAACTGGCCAGGATTAGGAAATAAATTGTACAGTGTAATCAATGTAGATGTTTCATTGTTCTTAGCTTCTTACATTAAACTCTATAATCATTACAGAGCAATAAGCCTTACATAAAACAGCTACTGCCCCCGACTCAAACATCAGACATTCTTCTCTGCTCCTTGTCTCCACAATGACACTGTACGGGGGTGGATCCAGCTTATGGTAAATTCGGTAGCCCTTGCTGAAGGCCATTTTTGCTTCAAGCTGGAAAACCTATGCACTGACCTGAAAAAGAAGAATAGAATGGATATATAATATGTTCATCTAAAACAGCTCAATCAAATAAAACCTTATTATAACATCAAGGGACTGGTGTGATTGCAATAAACCCCCAAACCAAGAAAAAGTATGCAGTGCATAAAGCGGATAATTTGCAGTGTATTGTAATGTCATTTAAGACATTATAAGCTTGAGCAAGTATGAGCAATACATATTACGATACTCATTGTCTTGCAAAAAAGGACAACATGGTCTATTATCAAACATCATCCTTATTTCAGATAATTAATCAAAAATACAAAATAAAAGTCATCCCTGACTTAGGCCGTTTAGGCCAGGGCATTAAGATATCTTCCATCCTTTCACAGCCAGTCACGACACTAGATGCAAGTACAGTAGGGAAAGCTAATGCCAACATTAATCCACCATTTTAATCTTTTGCTACGTTTAGCTGCACATTCTGGTGCTTCAATGACAGAGGCACAGAGGTATTGTAGCTTGCATTTTGACATGAACGTCGTAAAATCCTAGCCTGGGCTACTGGTAGAGTTAATCACGGAAAGCGCTAAGACTGGTTAGCTTCAAACGATACCTGGCCGCCCAAGAAAGCTCTAGCAAAGTATCCAGTGTTAACCACACAACTACATGTCACGTAATATATAAATCTATACGCTAACAGCGAAGCAAACCTGCCTACAAAAGAATAATGTAAATGGATTATTGAATAGAAGTGAAATAGCGTATTTCACCTTTCCGTCCTCCCCCGCCGGGTTGTTACTTCGCTGTCACAACAAAATCCTTCCCGGTGCGTTGGCCAAATGGTACAGTCCAATGTTAAGCACCTCCCATACGCTACAATATTATTTACATTCACCAAACAGCATTTTATATTTACAAATATTTAACATTTAATTTATAACCAATGTATAACAGTGTGCTGATTATTGTACATTTATGCTATTTTAAGCTATTTAACAAAATGTACCCATCTATTTTAGTATTGACGGACACAAAGTCTGACCAATGAAATTACTGTTTGAACACAACAAACCTATAGCGTGTTGTGGGAGGCGGGGCATATCGTGGTGACCACACGACGTTCGTCTCATAAGAGGAAGGCGAAATCCCCACTGCACACAAGGCAATGTTTTTATCAAGGAGCGCAATTTAAACAATAAACGAGATCTAAAAGGTAGGTGATGTACATAGCTTTACATCTGGTGTACTCTGTTGTTCTTTGGCCCATCTGGTTCTGGCCATTAACTTGACCCAGATGTTATCGGTTTGTTTTCCAGGGAAAGCGCATGCACAGTAATGATCAGTGTTATCTTGTGTGTTGGTTTTTTGAAACTTTGACTTATGTTTAATTTTAAAACTTTATAAAAGACAACAACTTATATTTGGTTGTCAGTACTTTAACATGACCGTTTGCCTTTAAAATGGAAAATTTCAGTGTCTTTAAAGCCAAGGTTGATGCGTTATATTGCATTACCATGCAAATTCTTCAATAGTTTATTAACATTTTATTTACACAAAAATATCTTTTGTATATTTAATTGCAGGCATACACTATGAAGGGTCTCTATCTCGTGGAGCCGGCTGTTGGTCTTTATTCTTTCTCCTGTTTTCTTATGTACCCCCTGGTACAACAATATACATACCGGCGTCTTTGGCAAGATCTGACCAACACTACCTACCCTGCTTCTGACAATGCGACTAGATGTGCAAAAAACTCTAGCAGCAATGAGTCAGGCTATCATGAGGTAAGTTATCCACATAGAGTCTAGTGTTAGAAACCAGTTATACAACATTTGTTCATATTGGTTGAGCTTTATCTTACAGACCCCTTC
>JAVQJW010260617.1:0-11317 GCA_036025195.1 Hypseleotris klunzingeri
TTGATTTATTAATCTTATATTATTCATGTTAGGGGTGAAGGGTCACTAGATCCTATCTATCCCATTATCTTGGGGACTTAGAAGAGGGACATTATGGGTACAAAATTGAGCTGAACAGAGGCTAAAAGAAATCCACTTGTAATATAGTGAAATATTGAACATGTTTAATATCCTCACATTTACATATAAAATCCGGATATAGCCCTCTCTTGAAGCCAAGCTGCTGCAGAACCACACTACACCCCTATGCATTTAATCTTTATGTCATCACTATATGCAATACTTCAGAGATAGCCCTTGTAATGTTACGTGCATAGTCAGCAGTATGGCCTTAAAGCTTTAATTAAATGGTTATCATGCACTTTTGATTTTAATATTTTTTCTTAAAGTCCTTACATCACTTTGCTTTACTTGGTTTCTACTAAGGGTAACCTCGGCGTACCAGGATTGCCTGGATACCCTGGAAGACAAGGACAAAAGGTGAATATGCATTGATAAGATATACAGTAATATGCAGCTGCTATTTCCCTATTTGTTTCCCATCTGATTGAAAATAAAGTGTGATGGATTGCGTATTAAAAAGGTAATTTCATTAATAGTTCATTAGTGACATAGATTCATTACATGTTGATAAATGGTGTGTTTAAAGTCGTGTTGGGCGCTGGTATTAGATTTGCTTCAATTTGATTATAATAAGCTATTGTGGGGGAGGATGTGTGATGTATTGAAAGGTGACGCTGATTAACCTTGTGTCCACAGGGTTCACTTGGCTTTTCTGGAGTGGCTGGTGCCTCTGGAGAGAAAGGACGAAGGGTAAGGACATGTCTGAATTTGTAATGATAGAGCGTCATCTTTAAATGTATGACTTTTTGGATAATTGTTGTAACCTTTTTAATGCAGGGTCCTGCCGGTCAACCAGGGGAAGGAGGGCAGAGAGGTCCGAATGTGAGTAGAGCTATAAAAGCCTTGTGCTATGTCTGTGTTTCTCAAAATGTGGGGCAGGGACTATTGATGAAATCCATACTCTTTCTACTCGGGAGTCTTAGGGATTTTTTTTACCATTGAATACATATATATATATATAGGTTCTCGATCCAATTTAGTTCTGAAATTAGTATGGGCTGTATGTAGTCCATATTCAACATTTTTGGGGGTCCATTTCTAATTTATCTCTTGTAAGTGTAAGTTCTGGTTTAGTCCTGGGTTTCTTATTTATGTTTAGTTTAGCTCATTGAAAAAGTTTTGAATCCTAATATTTTGAGAGGTGCTACTTGGTGCAATGAGTTTGAAAACCTCTCCATAAATCCTCTAATTAGACAGAATGGTGTTACTATGGTGTGTGCGGTGGAAGTCAGCCATGTTGTTGCATCACTGCAATGCACTCAGAGTTAACTTATGCATGGGCTCATCAGACACTTGTTTGTTTTTCTCACAGGGAGCTCGAGGGGGAAGAGGTGCACGAGGGCCCACTGGAAAGCCGGGAGAAAAGGTGACAAACACAAAGGGGCAAAAACAAAGACATATGCACATGCAGTTTTACAGCTAAACACACACCTGGCCGCCTCATAAAGAATGGATGAGTGAACAGACTGAACTGGAACTGGTTGTTGCTGTTCACTTCTAAATGACACACCATCTGCTGCAGTGAGAAGCTAGTGTCTGGCAGGGGACGCCTCAGTTTACACTAGCGCCCTCAAAGACCAGCTTGGGAAGTTGTGTTTGTGGACAGAGAGTGAAAATTAACTGTGTCTGTCTTTACTCTGTCTGTTTTATTGATTTGATAGGGCTCTGCTGGACAAGATGGCCCACCAGGATCTCCCGGTGAACAGGTAATTTTTACATATTTTATGAGTAACCTTATGTCAGCTGAAACAACTTGTTCATTTGGTGAGACAAGCAGAAGAACATATGATCTGTAATCTGATTTTCTCCAAGGGACCTCAAGGACCACAGGGAAGACAAGGTGAACCAGGAACAAGAGGGCCCAATGTAAGACTACTACTATGTGTTTACTATTTGATTGTGATGGTTTTTGTGCTTATTTGTACACCTTCCTGTGCTAACCAATCAATCTTAAAACAATCTCTTTTTAGGGTCCTGCAGGAAAAGATGGATTGCCTGGTCATCCTGGACAGAGAGGCGAACCAGTAAGCTACCTTTTAAAAAATAACAATATTCTTTTTAGTCTTTTTTATTGTCTGGATTGATTTGGCATGAATAAAAATGTTAAAGTTTATTTTGTCATACTGCAGGTTCAAGAGCATGTATTACAAGTGAAAAATATTAGTTCAGTCTAATATTATTATGTTTTAGGGATTCCAAGGCAAAAATGGTCCTCCTGGGCCCCCAGGTGTTGTCGGACCACAGGTAAGATTCCTTTTTTTCATACATTGTCCAGTGTTGATGACTCCAACCACAGCACAAAATGACACATTATTTCTTTCAGGGTAAATCTGGTGAGACTGGCCCAACTGGAGATAGAGGTCATCCAGGTTCACCAGGGCCACCAGGAGAGCATGGTTTACCCGGAGCTGCCGGAAAGGAAGGTGCCAAGGTCTGTATTTTTCAGAATGAGTCAGACTCATAACCACTTACCAATATGAGTTTTTGACTTACGGAAATTTATATTATACCGTGGAGCTTGTGTAAGCTTTACTATTAAAAACATTTTGAGTTACGTCCTATCATTTAATTTATCACTGACTAAAAGAGTAAACCTTGGTGTGTTCTGTGGCTCTTCCACTCCAAAATCCAATGTCTTTGTCTGATTTGTATGTTGGTATAATTTATGGTTGCATAAGAGCCTGCTGTCTACTGGTCCCTTGCCTTGTATCTAATCAAATGTGTGTGTTTCCAGGGAGATACAGGTCCACAAGGTGCACCGGGAAAGAGTGGTCCTGCTGGTCTTCAGGGCTTTAGAGGAAGCAGAGGAACCCCTGGTGCAGCGGTAATTGTTCTGTCTGTCTACAGTATCATTGTGCACAACATAAAAATAACTACTTTGGACTAAAGTAAATTTAGCATGCAGGGTTATGGGTCAAGTGAGAATGAACATTGGGGATTTTTTTTAGATCCATGTTTGCAGGCCTGTGTTTATGTGTACATTTACCTTGACATTGTTATCATCAACCATCAATGGAGACGAGGTGGAGCAGGTCTCTACCTTTAAATTATCTCTCAAGACCTCTCTTGGACTAAAACCAGCACAACAATTGTGAAAAAGGCTCAGCAAATACTACATTTCTTAAGGATACTGCGAAAAAACAATCTTGGTATAATGTCTGGTATGCTGGGTGCTCTGCTGCTGACAAAAAAGCACTGCAGAAAGTCATCAAATCAGCAGAAAAAAATATTGGCTGTCCCCTGCAATCTCCTGTGAATTAGAGATGTCTAAACAGGGCCAAAAAAATCATTATAGACAATACTTATTTGAGTCGTGAACAGTTTGCCTTTGTGCCTTCAGGAAGAAGATACAGGAGCCTTAAAAACCGGACTAACACTTGCAATGACAAATAAAGCTTCTGATTCTGATTAAAACTGTGTTTTGTAATTAGATTATTTATGACTCTCTTCTGTGTTTTACAGGGTCCTCCAGGTCTGAAGGGTGGAGAGGGTGTACCTGGTGTTGCAGGACCTGTTGTAAGTCCCTTAGGTTATACTTGTAAACAGCAGACCACTAACACATGCATGTGGAGACTGTTACCATGGTGATGTGTGATCTTGACCAAAGCTCTGAAGGAAGGGAATCATGCTCATCTCACCTCTCTTTTCATTTTAGGGTGCCACTGGAGAGAGGGGTCCCGCTGGGCCAGCTGGAGCTATTGGACAGCCAGGACGGCCTGGAGGCGTGGGGCCTGCTGGGCCTATGGGAGAGAAAGGAGATCCGGTAAGATTAGGATATGGAAATAATCACTCTTTGGAACACATTTATCAGTTTATAAAAATACTAAGCAAAAAACCTGAAAAAATAAAAAAGTGAAAATAAGGATTCTTTCAGATATTTTACATGCCCCTAATTTATCAAATATTCTTCAATGTGTCATAATGCTTTGTTAGTATAATTGGCACTCACACATTGCTGAACATTTGTTGTTTCCCATCTGTGTTCCAGGGAGAGAAGGGCCCTGTTGGACCAGTTGGACAGGATGGTGAAGCAGGCCCTCTTGGACCTCCAGGGGCTGCAGGTCCCGCTGGACCTCCAGGAGAGGATGGAGACAAGGTAGTTCACTAAACATCCTGCACTGCTGCTGTTAATAAAGACATGCCACTATTTGAGTGTAATGCTGTACTGGTATTTTCATCTGCAGGGAGAGCAAGGAATACCCGGGCAGAAGGGCAGCAAAGGGGACAAAGGAGAAGCTGTGAGTATAACACATAATACATTCACTTTATGGCACTAAGGGCATTCCTTTATATTTTAAAACATTTTGTTTTAGGGACCTCCGGGACCTTTGGGAATTCAAGGACCTGTCGGCCCACCTGGACCAGCGGTATGTCCAGCGGTTTACTCTTGTACAGTGTCATAGTGTTTTTAGTTAATTGTCTGATGTACTATATGTGTTCTTTATGTAGGGTTCAGATGGAGAGCACGGACCTCGGGGACAGCAAGGAATGCATGGGGCTAAAGGAGATGAAGGATCAAGAGGATTCAAAGGTGCATCAGGCCCATCTGGGTTACAGGTAAAAAATGCCTTTATTATAAATGCTGTCATTACTATTAAAACGGCTAAGCTGAGATTGAATTTATATGACAATGTCTGTATGTAGGGAATGCCTGGCCTGCCCGGAGAGAAAGGAGAAAGCGGACACGTTGGTTCAATGGTAAGTACTAAAAACACTCAACTGAAGTGTGTTTCTATGGCGCTAATCTTGTGTCTGTTGAGTTACACTTGACTTTTAAAGAGCTATGACTTTGAAATGTGACTTTCATACTATCAGAGTATATTGATTTTCACTTGAATCTCACTGGTAGAAGTCAGTTTATATTACTGTGTCTAAAATATTATTATGCCATGTTGCCACTCTGAGATCTTTCCCCTTTTCTAGAATTCTAGAAGTCTTAATTATTGAAAACTATTTATTTGATCAGCAGCGGCTTTAGAAATTGTGTGGCCTATATCTATTAAGCTCCACACACATTAACTGTTCTTAGTTGATGCTGAAAATGATTAAAATAAAAAAGAAAGTACATCAAAGTGATCTCTGGTCGACCGTGGCTTCATTTTGGAAAAGGGTAATGAAGGTGGTCTCTAGTATGATAGAACATGATACAAATACAGTGCTATAGGGAGCTGATGCAGTAGAGCAATGGTGTGGAAGGCAGAGGTGGCGTGCTGATCGTGAAGCAGGAAGAAGACGGTGTGACAGCTGCTAATCAGATTAGCCTCAGCCTTGGCTGTCTAATGAGCATCGTCCTTTGTGACAGTCATCTCACAACGCTGTCAACCATGAACACACGCTCTACAAGATCCTCTATAGCCTCTATTCTCCAGCAACAGTCAGATTAGGGGAGGGAAATGCATCAAAATGGAACCAAAAACAAAAGCGAGAGAGAGCACCAGAGCCACACTAAGGACGCAGTAGGGAAGTTTCATTCATGTGTGAGTGTTGCGGATCACAGACTTCTCCCCCTCTAATGCTCAACAGCTCTCCGTCAGAAGGATCTGTGTTTCCTCTTGTCCCTCGCAGTGTCTAGCAGGGCACATTGTCTTTAAAACACAAGATACTTCAGACAGATCTACTGCTGAACATCTACTCAGCCGAATCTGAAGCTGAGAGCCGTGAGAATTAATTGCTTGGCTGCTGCAGTAGAGTCAAAATCAAATCGTCGTACTGTAGTTGGCTGTAAGAAAAGTGGTCTCGCTGATCTCAGACTAGATGTTTCTTGTTAATAAGTGTGAAAACGAGAGTGAGAGAGGGGATAGAGAAATGAGGAGGAATCACAGGCTGTGTCAGATCGAGGGTAATGACCTGTCTGGACATCTTCATCATGTCACTGCTGTAATAATCATTGATGTGATTGCTCAGGCACTGCACCATGAGCTGACAACCATTTTTTGTCAAATTTTTGAGACACCAATCCTGGGAACATAATGATTACTTTTTATTGTTATATACAGTAGTTGGTTTGTAATGTTACTTAGTACCTGTACTGATATCAGCATGTAATAATGTAATGTTTGTTTACATAGGGTCCCCCAGGACAGCATGGACCAAGAGGGCCTCCAGGTCCCATAGGTGGAGAGGTAAAGTGTCCTAATCCTAATATGTTTATATTTCAAATCAGCCAGAAAACGCCCACTCACATGTAGCACTTCTTTTGCTAAGGAGCTGTAAATGGTCTACAGCTATAATTACACAAACATATTTTAGCTATATACATTTTCAAAATATTAGTTATAATTACTAACTATTGCACCTGAATTTTTATTATTTAGTCAATATGCGCTTGGGCAGGGATACGGTTAAAATCATTCTAACTATTAGGAGCATTTTATTTATCATCAATCATTAAAATGTCAATAAAAATAATAGCACTTTTAACAATAGCTTATTTTCGTACATTTTCTTTTTGTAAATTCTGTACTTGTCTTAAACCGCTTTTGTCTTCTTTTCCGGACTTGAATTATTAAAAAGCATGTAATCCCAGAGAGAGAGTTATATTTACGATTCTATGAATCATTAAACAGTGTTAGACTATCATCCCTGAGAGCCAGTTATATTTACCTCTGCTAATGGCTGCTCTCTACTGCCTCTCACACTGGTCAATTATTCACTACACAGCCAGTGTGCTCCTCCATCAGTGGCAGCTTTGTGGAAATACAGTAGTTTTACAGAGATCTATAAATGGATTGATGCCGAAATGTGTGAAAGAACAGAATCAGGTGTGTGCGTGTTAGGGAAGCGGTTTGACAGCAGGAGTTTATAGAGTGGCTGTTCTGAGCGCTCATGTTTGTGCATTCGACCGAAGAGACAGGCTTTTATTCAGCGGGTCCCAAAACACAAAACACTAGGCCTGCACAATATTAGAATAACATGCAATAGGCGGTAACTGCAGTATGTTGAGTAACTACGTATATGACCAGCAATATTTGGGTATGAGAGTAATTTCACCTACATTTATGAATGGACAAAAACATAAAACTATGGATTCATAAACCTTTGGGATGTAAATTAAATCCTAGGCTGAACCAAGACTTAAGGTAGAAATAACCCCTGACTGAACCTTGACTTAATGAGACCTTTTAAATGTTTATTGGATTGGAAGAAGATATGAAGATGAAGACTATATGGCATACATTCTCTTCAATATGAATTTGTCTTTGTTCATATTGCTGTAATGATAAATTTGCAATATATTGTGGAGCCCTGGAAATTTGTAAATCTCTTTCAAACATGCAAACACACCCATGCAAAAATATGAAAGTTCAAAAGAATATGACCAACCTTACTGCACAAGTCAGAATCCTAGGAGTCAGTATTTTTCCTTATGTTGACATGTTTCAGTTTTTAGTTCACCATTCTGTGAGCTGAAATGCTGACAAACAAGAACCTGTACTTGTTTTTTGCAAGCAAATTAATATTTCAAACTCGGCCATGTTTTGTACATTTTGTTGAATCTACATTGTCTCTCTCTTGCCACAGGGCCACGCTGGATTGCCCGGTGGAGTTGGTCAGCCTGGATTGGTTGGAGAGAAGGTCAGTAATAGCCATCAGCAATTAACCAGCATGTGTTTGAACAAATGCTATGCATGTATGGCCTGTTTTAGCTCAATAAATGTTTTCTCTTTCCTAGGGTGAGGATGGAGAAGCAGGAAACCCGGGGCCCCCTGGTGAACCTGGTACCGCTGTGAGTCATACTTCCTCTTATTTTTTTCACTTTATTGTTTTCCACTTATTGACATTTAGTTTTCCGTTGTTATTGTTGATCAAGGGAACCAAAGGCGAAATTGGGGAGAAGGGTGACACTGGTCCTCCAGGTGCAGCTGGACCCGCAGGACCAAGAGGAACACCAGGCGAGGATGGGTCCAAAGGCCACATTGTAAGTGTCTTTATGTCTCTATAACATTAGTTCAGGTTATTATGTCTGCTGTATGTATGATTTCACTTTTCACTGACTGTAATAATAGGGTCCAATTGGATTTCCTGGAGATCCAGGACCCCCCGGTGAACCTGGTGTCAATGTAAGTTGCACTTATTATTTATATCTAATTTTTTATTTTAAAAGCTATTGTAGATTTAATTTTTTCACCTAGGGAGTAGATGGTGTAGGAGGCCCTAAGGGAGACAATGGAGAACCAGGAAAAGCCGTAAGTTATTAACATATTCTTTTTTTATCTGATCTTTCTATTGCCAATGTTGCTTCCTATGGTTTTGAAATGTGACGTTTTGGGGGATTTTGTGTAGGGTCCCCCAGGAGCGTCTGGAGAACCAGGTCCCTCTGGCCCTCCTGGACGAAGGGTGAGAGTTTTTTTCTTTTTCATTGTTTGTGACTGCATCTATTGTAAGATTTAATTTTAATAATATAAATAATATTAATTTATTAATATTATTTAAATGAATATTTTCTCTTTTAGGGTCATGTTGGTCCAGCAGGAAAGGAAGGAAAGCAAGGAAAGAAAGGTGCCAAAGTAAGTAATACAATTTTTTGATCCTTTATGTCTAATGTGTAATAGTTACACAAATTGTAGATTGTAGACTGTTGTCCAAATGCCTAATGAGTTTTTATGCTCTGCAGGGTGCTGCTGGGCCCCAGGGTCCTGTTGGAAAGACTGGCCCGGTGGGAGCCCAAGGACAGCCTGGGAGGGATGGTCCAGAGGGACTTCGAGGCATCCCAGGTTCTGCGGTCAGTACAACATTCTCATGAAAGATACAGAAAATAATTAACTGATTCTCGTAGCATTATAAAATATGGACTATTTATTTACTAAATAATCATCTGAAAATCATGGTTTAGTGAATAATTATTAATATTATGTCTAACTGATAAGACTTGGTGCATTTTGTTGTAAGTGCTGATCATTGGATTTTTGTTTCTGTCTTTAGGGTGAGCACGGGTTGAATGGACCACCAGGACAAACTGGACCCCCTGGGCCAACAGTAAGATGCTGATATGAAATTACATACATTTATATCTACAGTAAATACCTTATGGACATGAAGCAGTGATGTGATTTGATTTTAGGGACCCCCAGGCCTTCCTGGACTGAAAGGAGACCCTGGTACAAAGGGAGAAAAGGTGGGATTTAAACCTAGCAGTGATACAGTGTTTTACCAAATCCCTGTGAAGCAGTGGTCATGAAGCATCTCTTTGTGCAGGGTCATGGCGGGTTGATCGGTCTAATTGGTCCACCCGGAGAGCCTGGTGAGAAGGGAGACAGGGGCTTACCGGGCAGTGATGGGGCACAAGGGCCTAAAGGAGATGGGGTACATAATGAATTATATACCCTTTTTGTACAATATTAAAAATAAGAGTTTAATAAAATCATATGATTGTTGTGTATGAAGGGTACGGCTGGGCAACAAGGTCCTACTGGCCCACCAGGATCCCCCGGATTATCAGTAAGTAACAGTTTTATGAAGTATCCTAAAAATAAGTCAAACATTCTGCATCACTTGATAGAAGATGACACTCTTTTCTTGGCTATATCCTCTCAGTCCAGTCGAATGTGTCTACTGTTAGGCATTGCTCACCAGAAAATGCATCAAAGCTGTAGTACATTTTCTCAGCTAAACTAAATGTGAAACTGTTTTTTGACTGACTTCTTTTCCACTCCCAGGGTCCAGCTGGAGAGAAAGGATCAAAGGGAGACACGGTGAGTTCAGTAATCCATCTTATTTTTGTGCACACACCTCAGCTTGGTCAGCAGCTGCTAGGAACATATGCTGTGTAAGGGAGAGAGAGAAAAAGTAAGTTTGTCGGCTCAAATCTACTATACCTTATAATTGTGCTCCACTTGTGTTTACTCTGTGTCTTTGGAGCTAAAAGACGTCTGAACTGCCATGCTCGGCTTATGTGTGATTTTTCCATTGGGGCTTTTAATAGGATTTTGTTATGGTGTGTGTGATATTATGAAAAGCACTATAATGTGTCTTGAAGGGCAAGGCTTGGACCATAGACTTCTGATGCTCACTGCTGGATAATCCCATAAAGCAGCCTCATATCTCCTTGGAAGAGGCTGGGGTGTAGCCATTTGTGTGAGAGGTGTAAGATATTTGACACAAGCCCCTTTTGTTTTGTTGCAGGGAGTTGTTGGCACAAGAGGAGATACAGGCGCCGCTGGACCACCTGGACCTCCAGTAGGTTCCTTCCATTTCTGCTTTCGAAGCCATTTTTTGCTTTAGCTTGTACTCAATTGTTTGTGCCATCTCTAGGGACCCCCTGCAACATACATCGAACCCTTGCCTATCAGGGAGGGCAAGCGAAAGAAAAAGCGACATTCTGAATCCAAAGACGAAGATTTCCTACAAGGCGACCAGGCGCTAGAGGATGCTGAGGGGATGGAGGAAGTCTTTGCCTCACTGGCCTCCATGAAAACTGAAGTGGAGCTGATGAGGCGGCCCCTGGGAACCTATGAGAGCCCTGCCCGCACCTGCAAAGAACTCATGATGGTCCAACCTAGTTACAAAGACGGTAAGGCCATTTTATTAGCAGGGTAGTTATTCACCCTGTTTGCAGCAAATGAAGCAATAATCTTATCATCCTGAATGTGTCTATTGTCAAACGCCAGGTTAATGTTGATTGATGTCTCTTCTCTTTATAGGAGAGTACTGGATAGACCCGAACCAAGGCTGTCACAGAGACTCTATCAAGGTCTATTGTAACTTCACGGCTGAGGGAGAGACCTGTCTATATCCCGACAAAAGGATTGAGATGGTAAGTACGAGCCTTTACAAAGCAAACCCTGTCATATTGTATCAGAGCTAGCATCACTCAAGCACTGTACATTTGTGAGACAGGTTTTTACTCACTCGGCCTCTCTCTCTCCTCTGCATCTAGGTGAAATTATCAGCCTGGAATAAAGAGAAGCCGGGAAGCTGGTACAGCCAGTACAGAAAAGGCAAACAGGTACTGGAAATACACAAACCTCACCTGCGCCCACAACATTAGTCTTTGCCTGTTTCCAAATGTCAGCCATTTTGTCTGCCAAATGACTGGCCCTAATTACACATTTTGGTATGATATTTAATCATCATTAGCCCTCAATAATGTTCACACCAGAGCATATGCAAGACCATGTTTTTGCACAAATGCAGTTGTTTTAAGGTGATATGCAACAGGTAAAATATTGTTTTGTGCAGATTTTTAACTGGTTTG
>JAVQJW010260682.1:0-10059 GCA_036025195.1 Hypseleotris klunzingeri
ATCCAGTATACAAATACCGTTCCTCTTTCAGCTAGAAATGAACTGTTGTCTATTTGCATGTAGTGTTTCTGCTCTTTTATTGGGCACACACACAAACACATAAGGTCTAACGATAAGACACATAAAGACATGTTTCAAGTCTTTACCTTTCGATATCTCATCTGTAGATTGTCCAGATTCTCAGGGTGGGTTTGTTTGCCGATGTTTGGCTTGAACACATTAAAGTTTTTGCCTCTTCCTTGTTCAGCCAGCAACACACAGAGTGTATTCCCACGTGGCTATTGGAAATAGCAAAGCACAGTATAAAGTCTCTTACTACTCAATGTACATTAGTGCAATAAACATCCCAAAGGTCAAAGAGTTGCTGTGGCATTAGCATGTTAATGTCAGCACATACTGTACAGTGCTACAGTGCTTTTTATAACTTACTTTGAGAGACAGGTAGAATCCCTCATCAGCACTGCTCAGCTTTAATGATCTGTTATAGGCCTCGTCCCAGGGCATTCCTCTGTCCACGCTGATCTACAGGAGCAGAGAGATCAACAACATCAGAAACAAGTCAAAGTCATTGATGGAGGCAACAATTAAAATACTAACATTACATCTAAACAAAGAGTAGAGAGCTGGAAAAACAACAGTCACAAAATCTTGCCAAGAATCCAATTCAGACCCTGTACTTGCTAAACTGGTTCTGTCTCAACCGTAAATGAATAGATTGCCAAATTGTAAATGTCAAATGTTGGTTAGCCTGCAGCTGACAGACAAAAGCTGGAGATACCAGTAATTATCCTGTTCCCACCTCCCAATAGTGTCTCAGCAGCAGAGCAGCCCTGGGCTAAGCCTGTGTGATCACAAGGATACTGCTGCTAAAGTGACATCAATCATATAAAATACTATGACAAAACTTGGTGTACTTCCAAGACTTGTATACAACATAAAAAAAAGATCTTTTTGTATTTTGCCAAAACCAGTATACTAAATACTGTCAGCATTTAGATACTACCAGTATTAAGATACTCCCAGATATGGCTGTTCATATGTATAAGGTATATGTGTTAACTGTACTATTTCTTCAGATGTTAAAACTCACCTTATAAAGAACAACCTGTCCATCTTGAGGGTTTCCAGCAGTCAGAAAGGTTTCCTGCTTCTCTTCATAGATTTCATCATTACCTGGAGCGAGGTCTGTTATGCACAAAATAAATAAGATCAGTTAGATAAAGTTTTGTGACAGTTCTGACAAATGGATCCGAGAGTAAAGGTCATCCAAAATCACACTTTTTAACCAAGGGACGTACCTAGGATTCCCATGTCGTACTTCCCCTCCTTTTTGTCCTTCTCAATTAAGTAGTCAAAGTTGTCAGTAAAATATTGGAAGAGATAGTTCTGCTTGTGGACCTCCAAGCCAAGGATGCGGTTTAGGAACTTGGTGATAGTGCAGTCTTCAGAGGAAAAACAATTATGAGTTACACGCTGACAGCTTGTAATTAGTTAAATATGTCAATGTGTATGTCTTTGTACCTTTTTCTGTATTGATCCCAAAGCGAGGCTCCCTGCAGAAGATTCCTACATCCATCAACCCCAATTTCATGTCTAGAATAAAACATACTAGTTATCTTATAGTCCCACAGTGCTGACAGACAAGAGGAAAAGCGAATTAAAAATCACCTCTGAAGAACAGAGGCTCACCCCCGGGGTATTCTTTGGGAGGGGGCACTTTGTTCTCTATGTAGCCAAGTATTGCTTTGGTGATTTTATCTAGAGCCTTTGTACCATACTGCAGATTAAGAATATTTGTGTTAAGAATGATAAATATATTTTAGATTTCAACAACATGTATATTCAAATATTTCTACCTTGTTCTCAAAGTTGTACTTGCTGAGGTCTCTGGATTCAGTTGCTCTTCTGTCTCCATGAGTTAAAGCGCCCTGTAATGTAGTATTGAAACATTGGTTTGATGATGAAGACATAAAACACACAAAGGTCAATGTGAAACTGTTTTGAGTTATACTTCTTTCGAAATGTTCTTGTTATTATACTCAAAAATAGTCAACTACTTTTTCTATAACCTCCAAAAACATATGGTAAGAATTCCGAAAAATTGCAGTTTCTTGTAGCAACGTGACTAAAAATGTTACAAGCTAATTTTAAAATTTTCACAAATAGTAAAAGTAACATAAGATTTACATAAAGATCCAGTTTGGGCTTTTCAATTAAGGTACGCTCTCATTTTTTCTTTGTGTGAATGCAAGAATTGAAATCTCACATACACTGATAGAAAACAAATGACTACTTGGGCAGGACCTCAATACTTTGGAGTTAGTCAGTTCCAAAATTTACCTATTCAGCTTTCGACTTGTTTGTATTGGGCCCAAGCGGGTGATGTGACCTATTTTGTCAGATTTACCAAACAGGGCTGGCAAAAGCACAATTTACTTCCAAGAATGGCCATCCCCTTGCACACTCCATGCCTGTTTTTACCTCAAAAGAAATGTCATGCTGTGTCACTATGGTAATAAATGACTGCTAGTGGGAATAGTAGTGTATTGAATCTTGATAAATGGAAAAACGCTGTGGACTATATCTACTTTTTTTTTTTAGCTTGTTTTTTATTTATATTAATGAGAAATGTCCCAGAGCACAAAGAAAATGCTGATAAAACTGTAACAAGAGGGTGTCTGTGGCCACATGTAGGGAACCGGAAACAGGAAGGACACAGGGTGATGGCAGAAAACATAGCAGTCAACAAACACAAAGTCTTTTTACTGTGAAACATTTGCTCCAACAACAAACAAGATGAATAAGAGTATTTCTTGGGATAAACATGTGACTTATTAAAATTAAAAAAGAGGGAGCAGAGATAGGATAGTACAGCAAATGAGAAGAAGAAAGCATGAAATTGCGGTGTGTCTTACCAGACTTTCTAATCTTTTAGCCACAATGGAGGCAAAGCGTCTCTCCCCAGCCAACTCCGAGATGAGGAAGATGTACTCTGGGGCTGTAACCTGGTTAGACCGATGTGTGCGACCTAGACAAAAGACATGTCAGAGATTGAAAAAGTGCAGTACATATAACATGACATATTTATGTATTAGGTGTTGCCCTAGTATGTCACTTGATTACATCTTCTGGAGAATTTTGAGAAAACTGTTGACACTTGCTTAGCCGCTAACAGGGAATACAAAATGCAACATCCTGTATTTTAGTATGATTTACAATCTAGATTTGAGTGTTCCAAACTAGACCCATTGAACATTTGAGGTAAATAAGAAATTTCTATTTTGCAGTTATTACTGTTTTAGAAGGCCATGACATTTATGCAAATTGGGAAATGAAGTTCGACTTGACATAGACTACTGCAGAATCATCTAAGACTTAATAAGAATTGCTGCTTCGTTTTGCATGTAGACACACCCAAACACAGCGGCATGCACAGGTAAACCACAGGGAACACCACAAAAGACAGTTCATGAACTAAAATGGCTGCAGGATGTTTGCTACACTGCATCACCACCAGTAGCCTGGCTTACCAGGCTCGTCCTCTGTCAATTCTATCTAGACGACTAGTCTGGAAATGCTGCCATAGCGAGCTGAAACGGGGCGGAATTAACTAGCGCGAAATAAACCAATGACAGAAAGTGTGGAGGTGACGACAGTGTAGCACGAGGCTGTAGCTTCTTCTTGTGACATATTTAGATTATTTTAAAATGACGAGAGAGCCGTATTAATCGTTCGCTCCGACCTGACGCCATATTTGTTTATGTTTTTTGTTTGTTTTTTAAATCTTTATTGTTTTGGAGAAGAAACGGTGCGCAGCGCTGATAGGCCGGTAGAACTCGCACAGGGGGAGGAGTCAGTGGAATGGCAGCAGGCCAGGCTACACCACCAGAACTATCAGTATTAAACAATAGCCTTCAGTCTGTATGGGATACATGCTTAGTGGAGTGGAATAACTGGCCGCAATCTCATTTTCTTTGGTAGTAAGGATAATGCTCTTTTATTTGACGTACCAAACTGCTGAATGGCCCTGTCAGCGCTCCACGGTAGCTCCAGCGTCATGTGCACTCGGCGTCTCTGGTTTTTTATTCGCTTGTCTGCTTGGAGGGAAATTCCAGAGCTGGCTGCTTCAGAAATGATAGCCACCAACTGGAGTAGAGGAAAGGGGTTAGTGTTACAGGTAAAGCTGACACACTTATATGAGCCACAGAGCCACTGATGTAATGAATACTACTACGAGGCATGAGCTGTACAGTGCACGCATGTTGTAACTGACCTTCTCTCCACCCATAAAGCGGTCTTTCTCTTTGAGGTTTATGTGGTCGATAGTAAGACCCTGTTCGGCTCGAGACTCGTAGCGGACAGTGCCGTCTGGACGCCGCACCACGCGACCCTTTCGACCGGTCATCTGCACAAGAACAACAATGTACAGTTAGGTATGTTACAAGCACCTAAGAATTAGTTTAACATATAAGGAAGTAAAGTTAAATTATCATACCTCAGACACTTTTTCGGGTCCGCCAAACTTATCGATGAGCTCGTCCAAAGTGTTAAGAGGTAGTTCTTTTCCCAGCTCAGCGATTTTGGTGAGAAGACCTTGTTTCATCTCCTCTATACGTGCTGTGTAAGAATGTATAAGCACCGTTACAATTAGTTAACATACTAGAAAAGTTGGTGCAGTAATCTTACAAAACTATTTACTTTAAAAGAGAACAAATTAATTACTTAAAGCAAGATTTTTTGGTTTTGACTTGTTTTTTTGTGTACATTTAGATCTATTTTGTCCTGGGTTAACCATGATTAATCCTCTTATCAACATTTAATCCAATTCAAGCCCTGGTTTAAACCTAATTTGATACTAACATTAGAATTACAGATAGTATTGCTACAGTGTTCAAAGCAGTTATGGTAATACAATCAACAAAAAAGCCATAAGCATAAACATGGTTCTGACAGAAACAGGTTTTAAGTGAGAGAGTGAGTGACACCTGAGACACAGAGCTATAGTGTTACCTGTCTGGCAGCTCGTGTGGTTCACAAAGATGACGTCATCATTTTCCAGAGAGTCCGGTGAGGAGTTGGAGTCTGTGTCCATGCCCTCAGAGTCACTGCTGCTGTCGTCACTGATGTTGATCACTCCCCCACTGTCCACGTTCAGTTTAGGTACCTTAGTCTGACGACCCCGGGGCTTACCTGTGTGCAAACAATAATCATTTTAGTTCCTGCTTAACTGTTTGACTCTTCTGACACCAGACAGAAACTAGATCCACTTGGTTCACTTACGTTTTCTCTTATTCCCTGTGGGCTTCTCCCTTCTCTGCTTCTCTGACGGGAAATGTTTTGTGACTAGGGACTGGAACACTCCCCTAAATCAAAGACAATCAAAATGCTTAGTATGGATAAAGGGAAGTGCAATGCCTTAATTGTACTGGTTCGTTTGGTTGTGAAAACATTTGTATGAATGTAATAATGCACCAAAGTAAAGTAAGTAAAGAACAACTTCACTCACTCTGCTGCAGAAACAAATCTGTCCAGATGCCCATCGTTTTCATCTAAGACTTCTCTTGTGCGTGACTCCCCGGTCGACTGTAGACCTATGACTATGCACTACAGAAGAAAATAATACATTATTCACTATGTACTGTACATAGAAGTGTTCATTAGTACATATTAGTGTTGTCAGTATTAGTTAGTGCTGTGTGTTCCACTGACCTTTCCAGCCTGCAGCTCTTTGTGTGCCAGCTCCACCAGACAGCGGACCTTGGCAGCGATACAGAGGTATTTGAAGAAGCGCTGGTGAGATGACCAGAACTGTCCCCACAGAGACTTCCTGCTGACCAGTCCCAGCTCATCGGCCGCTCGCATGAACACTTGGAGTGCCTCAGCCCACTAAAAGTTTGGAAACATGGAATGAACTGTATGTCAGACATTTCTTTCATGGTAACTGTAGGTTTACATTATGTAAATAACAAACAAATGTTGGTATTTTTGTAAAACGCACCAGTTTGGCAGCTTTGTTATAAACTACTTTAAAGTCATCGTCCAGTGCAATCTCTTCGATTCGGAAGGACACTCCTGAGAAGCTCAGCTGCCTGGCGATGTACATCCCGCTCACTTTCATGTCCATGGCGACAATCTCCATTGCACCAACACCTCTGTGACAAATGACATCGAATTTATTCAATATACATTCATCTGACTGTAAGATGTTACACACATTATACTTAAACATAAATTCACACAGCCCAAGTAAAAAAAAAAACAATACAGACCTCTTTTCAATGGCATGCAGGAAGTCTTCAAACGTCCTGAATGGTGTGCCCTCTCCCCAGATTCCCAGGCGGCTCATGTAGATCATATTCTTTGGCTCAGAGGCACCTGAAGCACACACACATGTATTCATTTCTTAAAACTGTTTGAATCTCACTGTATTATAAGTGTTTATGTGTGTTGTGTTTACCTGTGGCACTAGCGTAAACCACTCTGGCCCGTGGCAGCTTGTTCTGCAGGTCGAGCACAGCTTTGCCCATCTTTGTAGATGTGGCGTTCTTGGCTTTGTGGCATTCATCAAAAATAATCTGAAGAAAACAATGGTCAAGGAACAAAACAAAAGAAGAGAAAACATTTGGACAAACAACAATTGATTTGAATATGTTCAAATGTGAAGGATACAACTCCATCAAAGTCTGGCTTGCACCAATCCAAGATCTGTTTGATTCTGGTCCGGTGCTGACCTCCAGCCTGGCTCTCTCCGATCAGCGCAGAGTATGTTGCAAACAGGACTCCTTCTGAGGTAGCTGTGTCTCCATACTTTATCTGTCAAAGAGATTATGTTATGAGATATTCAATTGTGAATATAAAAAAGAAACAAACATTGTTTGTCATTGTTTAATTTCTGTTATACTGCTATTTTGGACTCACCTTGTTTAAGGCATGCACAGGAATATAGTGTGCATCTATATCTTTGAGATCTCTCTCTGCATCAAATTTCAGGTCATTGGATATACTGAACCTAAGGGCAGGAAGAGCTTAATCAGTAATTGCACCATTTTCCACCATGTATTTGACAATTTATATCAGAATCAAAATGCATGGGTAGTTAAATGGTTATGTCATGTTTACAGTGGTTTTGAATGTCTCTTACCACAGTGCTTTCTTCCGTCCCTTAAGGTAGTTTTCCAGGATGATTCCTGCCACAGTGCGTCCCTTTCCAACACCTGCTCCATCTCCAATCAGGAAGCCTGCTCTCTGGTTATTCTGGAGGATCACTTCATGTTGCTGAAACACAAAAGACAATCAAAAAATGTTGTTACAAATAATAAAAAAAACATAATTCACATATAAACTGAACTTTCAGCTACAGTTCAGTCCTGCCCCTGACTGTGTGCATGTAGGTTTACCTGGCAGGCATAGATGACTGCCTCTAGCTGCAGCGCCGACAGAAGACCACTGTTGATAGTGGATTCGGCTATAGACAGGGTGTAGGTAATGTCAGGTGGAGGAACACTGGAAAGGGTATTTGTTTCCACCACTATGTCAGGATGGGAAATTCCTATTGTAGCTGAAAATAAAACACACGCAATATTACTAAAAGTCAAACAAAAAGTAATGTAATTAAAAGTGTCGTCTTTTGGTGACCTACATTTGGAAGGTTTGTACTCAGCGTATGTGTCTACATGTCCCAGTTCTTCTGGTTCTTCTTCCTCTGCATCCTCTTCCTCTTCTGCCGGTGTCACAGTTTTCGGAGCCTAGTATAGACAAAATATACAAATCACAAAAGAGCAGCCAGTGGATCAATGGTCATAAAGTGGTAAAAATGTAAAGATTACAACCAAATAAAATGTGGAATGAAAGGCACAAAGCCAATGCAAACAGAACCATTTAGATAAATCCAGAATATAACAGTTTTACTCTTGTAACGGGGGAACAAAAATCAAAAGATGCATTTTGCCAATAGGGTGGTTGGGAAATATCTTTATGGTCTTGCAATAAAACCCTATAAAAGACAAAGCTTTGTATGACAGTGTTTTCTCTACACAATGTGATTTGTAGCGGGCCCAGCAAATGCAACGTGCAGCAATGCTTTCATCATTTCTGGCAATACAGTGTTGCCAAAGTCGGCCAAAGTACTTCTATCCTAAATTTAGATTTCATGTAAAGCAATGCCAAAACGTGGCCCTTAGTCTAGTTATTGTGTTTCTACAGACAACACAGAGTAATTTAGGCCACAAAGGTTTGTGATGCAAACACACAGGTCAAAGTTGTGGCACATGTAATCTATGAGGCCCATCAAGTCAGACTTTAGTTCAAATTTTAAACATTAAATTGAATGCATTTTTTGTCTACCTGAAATCCTCCTAAAGGTGGGGTGCTGATAATAGCAGTTATATCATCCAAACTGGACAAGCCTTGAAACCTGCTCCTCACCTTCAGCTGCTAAAAAAAGTAATAAAGAAACTCAAATAAACACAATTGAAGATGCAAAACAAACAAACAAAATCAAAATGACGGATGACTCTCGCTCTTGTGCACATGGCATTCAGTAGCATACTTCATGGACGTCTGGCCGAGCAGCACTTAGTAAAATGCAATTTGTCGACTGGTGATGAAAAGCCAGCGACAACAACAATAAAAGGCAGATAAAGCGTCTGATAAAATGCGTCTGGGGAACATAATAGATGAAACGAAAGAAAATAAAAAGGCAACTACATAATAGAGTTTTAGAAGGCAGCAGAAACAGATGTCCAAAATGATACGCTCAAATCTATGTATTTCAAAGACAACTCAACAGCAATGGACAGGAGAGTTACTGTATGTGTATATGAGCTGAAAGAACAGGTAGAGTTGCTTGTGTTAACTGACCTCTATCTGGCTCTGTGCTGGTGTGGTATGGGAGGTGGTACTAGTGTTGACGTCCCATAAAGTGGGCACTGTGTCCAGGTTATCTGTGTTGATAAAGGACTGGGCATCAGCATACTCGGACAGGGAGTCAGCCGGAGAGGAGAACAGAGAGTTTGTGGAGAGGTCATCAATGCAGGACAGATCCTATAAACACAAACAGAGAAATGACAATGTGTGAGAGCAAAACAAAAAACAAAGCTGTGAAAGTGGAGTTTTTTCAACAACTGGCGCTTGGGAGTTGAACATTGCACCTTTTGTTGATTCTGTCTATATGGTATGACATTGAATCCTACTGTATCTGTGTTCTGTATTGCTTGAACCTCAACATAATGTGCTTTTAGAAAACTAGGTGGACCTTTTAGCATGTAATAAACCTGACAATAGATAAAACAAACCATTTATGCACACTGGGCAACGTGGCATTTTTAAGGAGTAACCTAAGAGTCATCCACAGACGTGTGAGCATGTAAAACAGAAAGTGAGGAGTGGTCATAATGATAGTGCCATTTCAGACATGGCTGCCTTCCAGTCGCTCCTCTATTCATATCCAAGTTATTAGCATGCCGTGTTCTTTAACCAGCCCTGGCCCAGAGAGACATATAAACATGCATGTGGGAGATAGGGATTTACCCGAAGGGAGGGGGCTGAGACAACATGGTACAAAACAATAAGGTGAAGAGAAGAAAAATGAGTGTGACTGTGTGGGCTTGTGTACACTGGCTATATTTATTCTGTTTCGACCATGTGCTGCGATTCCCACACCCCCTGTTCCAGTTAACCCTTAATGACCATGGGATATTTCAAAACTTTTAGACAATGCCTTTTAGGAATAGGTAGATCTGACTTTGAATAGAAAAAACACGTCATTTGCATGCACACATGTAGGTGACTACAAGTCACGAAACGTTAGGAATAATTGACTTTTAGGTAAAATTACAGAATGCTCTTTAACAAATTATCACCTGATTCTACTTGAATGACCCACTTTCATGAAATGCTGTAATATCCTGTCGGAAGCAATATCACACAAAATTTTGTGTCCGGAGACGCAGTGGGGACGCTGAAGGGAGCAGAGCTGCAGGTCGGTTTAAGTTGTTTCTTGTTGTTTCTCTAGATGTTTATTCGTGACACTCATTGGTTACGTGTTACAACTGCAGGAGC
>JAVQJW010260730.1:0-10314 GCA_036025195.1 Hypseleotris klunzingeri
TCTTCATTCTTTGTTACCTTAGAGATAACAGACTATAATTGCAACAACTATTATTAAAATAAACATCATTGTTTAGATTTCTCCAATAAATGTAAATGTTGTATGGATGATTACACAGATACGTCTATAATTATGGCCCTCCAGATTTGCCCTCTTTTAATAGCTTTATACCACTGGACATATTTTTGTAGGCCTGTATTCTCAGACTTTTATCACTGTAAAATTGGTGTCTGTATGTAAGCTATCTTAGATATACAGTATATTCCCCCAATATAAGTGTTGGAACAGTTGGAACACTGGCCCTTAGGGGAGCTCTAAGCACCAACTTAACATATTCATACATAATATAATAATTACAATAATTATAATACACAACTATTGTTATGTTTTATTTATAGTTTTTATGCTCTTTTCTGATATCAGTTTTATTTGTATTTCAGAGTAAAATTGAATAAAACAGGGACAAAAATAGTTTAAATGTGCATATATTGTTCTTTTACTGTTATAAAATTAAATATTGCTTTTTTCTGTTGTTTTTGTTTTTGAAAAACAGAAAAAACAGTTTGGAAAACAGAAACTACACATGGAAGTCGAGCGGAACAAATCTTACCGTTCATGTTTCTGCCCGAACAGGATTCTCGTTGCATACGGAAAGCCTGTGCGAGATGGCGGTCGACTGTGGGGCCGATTAGAGACCTGAACTGTGGCGTGTTGTAGTAAATTTGCCTTATTCTACTCCTGCTTGTGGCCCCAGTCATGGAGGGGGGTAAGCCGAACCTAACCTTGGTCTACCAGGCGGTCCAGGCTCTGTACCACGACCCAGATCCAACGGGGAAGGAGCGAGCCTCGGTGTGGCTCGGGGAGCTCCAGAGATCGGTATGAAATAGAAAGGGCTGCTTCCTTGGCCGGCACAGAAATCCAGCAGTTCTGTGCCGATGCGATGCAAATCTATATCTTCATTCTAAATTACATTTAATGTACGATATATAAAAATATTTGCATGGTCTCAGTACAGTGCTTAGCATAGTCACAAAGCTAAGCTACATCAATGAATGGACCAAAACACAAACACTGGCATGACATGCAGATTGTCTGCCACATATATAGTATTACTTATATAGCCACATTGCACCCAAAATAATGACAGTGCGATATTTTTAAATTGCAAAAAGGTTTGTTTTTTAGGCGGTGATTTTTTATGTCCCAGTGGACAGGCCGGGTATGTAGCAAAACAATGTTTGCTAGCAAGCTAACATGTGTTATAACTTTATTAGGTATTTATAATTGTCTTCATTAAGGGTTTATAATTAAACCTTCTCCCATTAAGAAATGTACACGTTCCCGTTTTATTATTAAATGGACACATGCCGCTGCCACTAGCAACGAACAACGATGCTACTATGATGTTGTAATGGCATGTTAATAATGACGTTTGATGGAGTAAAGTATTATGTGGGGACTGAGTTTATGTTTATTGTGTTTTTTGATGGTGTTTTCAGATGTACGCCTGGGAGATCTCTGATCAGCTGCTCCAGCTCAAACAGGATGTTGAATCGTGTTACTTTGCTGCTCAAACCATGAAAATGAAGATCCAGACATCATTCTATGAGCTTCCCCCGGAGACCCACAATGCACTGCGGGACTCACTGCTGACCCATATCCAAAACCTGAAAGACCTGTCACCTATCATTGTCACACAGGTTATTTTTTATACCAATCTCATTTCATCTTCTTGATTTTCTTCCTTTTTTGTTTGGGATGTGCTGTGGTTTGTAGTGTCAACATCAGCTGTTTTGTATGCAGCCCACATTGGAGCCTGAAATGAGGCACCATTTTTGATTGCTGAATTTTTTATTTCTTTCAGCTGGCCTTAGCCATTGCCGATCTTGCTCTTCAGATGGCCACATGGAAGGGATGTGTTCACACTCTAATTGAAAAGTAAGATTCTTTGAGTATTGATGAGAAGGCAAACAACTGTATAAAAGTAAACAAAAGTTTGATATATTGTAATAACCAACTGGTTTCTCCTTTTTAGATACAACAATGACATCAGTTCAATGCCCTTTCTGATAGAGATTCTCACTGTGCTGCCTGAAGAAGTCCACAGCCGCTCTTTAAGAATTGGAGCAAATCGCAGGACAGAAATTATTGAAGATTTAGCGTATTACTCAAGCACCGTAATCTCTCTGCTGGTTGGTTTTTCTTTTACATTCTTATCTTACGCCTATTTAAAATTTGATATATTGCCTCAAATGTTCTTTTTAAATACTGACTTTTATATAATATTTCTAACAACACAAATTTCTTTCTAAATTTTCAGACTTCCTGTGTGGAAAAGGCAGGTAGCGATGAGAAGATGTTAATCAAAGTGTTTCGCTGTTTGGGAAGTTGGTTTAACCTAGGTGTACTTGATAGCAACTTCATGGCCTCTAATCAACTGTTGATGGTGCTGTTCCAAGTGCTGGTGAGAAGACAGATATTTTACAACATTTTCTAAATCAAAAGTAAAGAGTATTTACCTAATAAATGTCCACTTGCAGCAGAGGGATGAAACCTCTACCAACCTCCATGAAGCAGCGTCTGACTGCGTCTGTTCTGCCCTCTACGCCATTGAGAATGTGGACACCAACGTGGCTCTGGCTATGCAGCTTTTTCAGGGAGTCCTTACTTTGGAAACAGCCTATCACATGGCAGTGGCCAGAGAGGACCTTGATAAGTAAGTTTGTAGACTGATAGACTATATTATTATGAGCTTAATAACCTGAGTTTTATTAGACCCTAATTAACCACATTACATATCTGTGGTTTGATAGGGTGTTGAACTACTGCCGGATCTTTACTGAGCTCTGTGAGACATTTTTGGAAACAACTGTCAGGAGTCCTGGACAGGGAATGGGGGACCTTAGGACTTTGGAACTGCTGTTGATTTGTGCAGGACATCCACAATATGAGGTATAAGAAAAGCTGTAATAGCAGACTGATCACTGATTGCATGCAATAGTCTATAGTTCAATATTTCAATCAACGTTTTGTGTGTTTTGAACCAGGTGGTGGAGATCTCATTCAACTTTTGGTACCGTCTTGGAGAACATCTGTATAAGATCAATGATGTGGCCCTTCACTCTATTTTTAGACCATATATTCAAAGATTGTTGCACTGTTTGGCACGGCACTGTCAGTTGGATCCTGATCATGTAAGAACTCACATCTGATCTGGTCATATACTGTATATACAAAGATAAATCTTACACAGGTTTTTCTCATAGGAGGGAATTCCAGAAGACACTGATGACTTTGGGGAGTTTAGGATGAGGGTCTCTGATTTAGTAAAAGATGTTATTTTTCTAGTTGGCTCTATGGAGTGTTTTGCACAGGTTAGTCTTGTTACTCTTTTGTATTAACAATTTCCAATCCTTTCCATTGTAAAGGATTGATTTTGACATAGTTTGTTTGAAACTTTATTTTCAGTTATATTCAACACTAAAACAGGGCAATCCACCTTGGGAAGTAACTGAGGCTGTTCTTTTTATAATGGCTTCTATAGCAAAAAGTGTTGATCCGTAAGTACCAGATCTCATTCAGGTGTTCGCAAAAGAAATGTTACTTTTGTGTCTTCAAATTTTATTCTAATTTTGGCCTCCTATTTTTTCAGTGAGAATAATCCTACCCTTACAGAAGTTCTGCAGCAGGTTGTGTTGCTTCCAGAAAATGTCCATATGGCAGTTCGTTATACAAGCATAGAGCTGGTTGGAGAAATGAGCGAAGTTGTGGACAGGAATCCCCGCTTCCTAGGTACATTAGTTATTTCCTTAGTAATAAACTGAAATACTTGCATTTTTAATCACATGCTCATATGTCTACCGTCTCATTTAATTCAGATCCAGTTTTAAACTACCTTATGAAGGGTCTAAGAGAAAAACCTCTAGCTTCAGCAGCGGCAAAGGCAATCCACAACATCTGCTCCGTGTGCAGAGATCATATGGCTCAACACTTTCAGGGGCTGTTGGACATTGCACGTGCGCTCGACACCTTCGCCCTGTCGACAGAGGCTGCAGTGGGCCTGCTTAAAGGTAACCATCCTCTAATTATTTATGTTTCCTTTTAACTTACTTGACTTAATGACCCATATTATGACATAGTTAATTGAAGTTAGAAGTTAGCTGAGTTTCTATGTTTTGGGAAACCTATGGTGGATAACAGTTGTCATATGTATCATACCGTCTCATATCTCAAATAATATCTTGTTGCAGGTACTGCTCTTGTCTTGGCTCGTCTTCCATTAGAGAAAATTGCAGAGTGTCTCAGTGACTTGTGCACTGTTCAAGTCATGGCCCTGAAAAAGGTGAGCTACTACTGTATTTATAATGTTTACATAATAAAGGCATCCAGTCTGTCATTTATTAATTTGTCACCAATCTGCCCTGTTTTTATGACTCAGCTTCTTGTGGAGGGGTCAGCAAATGGGAAATCAGCAGATCCTACAGTATGGCTTGATAGACTTGCTGTTATTTTCAGGTAAAGTTTGAAATCATTTGCATGTAGTGAAAAATATTCAAATATCCTTCGGTTACTATTTGTTTGTTGTAATTTCCAGGCATACAAACCCTATTGTGGAGAATGGGCAGACGCATCCCTGTCAGAAAGTTATTCAAGAGGTTATTTTCATTCTTTGTATTAGTTGATGTTTTCTGTGTTCAGACCTAACTTACTTATTACTGCTTACTTCTTAGATTTGGCCTGTCCTCTCTGAAACACTAAACACTCATCAGGGTGATAACAGGATTGTGGAGCGATGCTGTCGCTGTCTTCGATTTGCAGTGAGATGTGTTGGAAAAGGATCTGCTTCTCTTTTACAACCCTTAGTCACGCAGGTCAGTGTTTAACACCTCATTGTCAAAGTCTGTTTTACTGATGGTGTCAAAAACAAGGTCTCCTTGTGCTGTACAGATGGTTGGTGTGTACCAGGTCTATCCACACTCCTGTTTCCTGTATCTGGGGAGCATCCTGGTGGATGAATATGGCATGGAGGAGGGTTGCAGACAGGGGTTACTCGATATGCTTCAGGTGAGCCTAAATATTGCAGAAATTGCCTAAATAAAGCAAAAAATCATACACAGCACAACAAAAGAAATCCAAAGTGCCACTAAGCTTGATCTTTTACTCCTCAGGCTTTGTGTATGCCGACCTTTCAGCTGTTAGAACAGCCCAACGGTTTAAGGAATCATCCGGACACTGTGGATGACCTGTTCAGACTGGCTACCAGGTTAAGTTCAAACTAAATCTTCATTGTAAAATGCTATGATTTTGTCAGTTTGACCATATTTGTTTGTTTATAGGTTTGTCCAGCGAAGTCCCGTCACCTTACTCAGTAGCAGTATAGTAGTTCACATAATTCAGTGTGCTATAGCAGCAACTTCCTTGGATCACAGAGATGCAAACTGCAGTGTCATGAAGTTTGTTCGAGACTTCATTCATAGCGGTGTTGCAAATGATGTAAGCCTCGACAATTATTGTTTTAAAATGTTTAATTTATTCAATTCACATGTAGCAGCTGAAAAACCATGTCTTATTTAAAACTTTCTCTGTAGCATGAAGAGGACTTTGATGTGAGAAAACAACTGATGAATCAGGCCATGGAGCAGCACGGGCAGCAGCTGGTCACTCAGCTCATACACTCCTGTTGCTTCTGTCTGCCTCCGTACACTCTGCCTGATGTTGCAGAGGTGCTATGGGAGCTCATGACTTTTGACCGACCGGTGAGTAGTCAAGTCAAACTTTTATTTCTATAACACATTTAAACAACCAGGGTTAACCAAAGTGCTGTACAGCCACATATAAAATAATAAAAGCATTAAAGGACAATAAAATCCAACAATAATACAGCATCATTATAAAACTAGATAAATACTAAATTGTGTAGTACACTCTTCACTGCTTCTATCACCTCTTTTTTTTTTGGTTACAGACTTTCTGCCGCTGGCTGGAAAACGCTCTGAAAGGTTTACCAAAAGAGACATCAGGAGGTGCTGTGACGGTGACACACAAGCAGCTTACTGATTTCCATAAACAAGTCACTAGGTATGTAACAAGTATTGTCAGTATATTATTAGTGATTACTGAAGTAAAGCTGCAAGTACAGTGGAGGTACCAAGAGACATGTTGAAACAGCATGCTAATGAGTTGTTTGTCCAGCCCGAGGTGGTTTCTGTTCAGACAAGTTGAGTGGAACGCAGAAAAACTGGATCAGGAAAAATGTTTAGTTTAGACATGCTGCTGAATCTGGCTCCTGATTTCAGTATTTTGTAGAGAATCTCAACTAAGCATCTCATATGCAATACCTCTAAATATAAACCAGATGTGATGTGGGTTCAAGCTTGTCTTTACTTTTCTTTCAGTGCTGAGGAATGTAAACAGGTGTGCTGGTCCATCAGAGAGTTCACCAGGCTCTTTCGATAGCTGCAACATGGTGATGACAACAGGTAATGATACCTTTAATAAATAAATAATGAATAAAACCATTGAGTTAGCGTAATTACAAATTTAAAAAATGTTGTATTTCTACAGGTTCTTTTGTGTTGGCTGACAATAAGAGGTGAGCAAAATTTCTGCAAAAGCAGAGGAGAACCCAAAGGGACCCAGTCATAAGGGAGGCAGGACTCTGAATGTGACATGAATGAATCGCTCTATAAATGGACATAAGGGTGATGACTGCTCAGCCCCCTGACCCCACTAACACCATCTCCCGCTCAAGCCTTCGCTGCAGCAGGCGCTTGGGTGGGATGGACTGAAAGTCGACATGGTCAAGTTGAGTGGGCGGAGTTGAACTGCATAAACAGGATGTGCCTGTCTACAGTTTTTAAAAAAGAGATGATTTATTTTTGTCTTATAAACTTCTCATGTTTTTGTTGTGCCATATTAAAGAGCCAAATCAATCCCATAATGCTCTTTGGCTAATCAGGTGGCATTCACCTGGAGAGAGGAAAATCCCAGAAAAGGCTCACTGTTGGTTTCGGCATCACCTTTGACCTTTTAAAGTTTGTCACATTTTAGTTTTATTATCACAAAGTGACGCTGCGACAGGGTGAACTCCAGGAAGTAACATCACTGGTAATTTCGCCTTGTTATTAACAATAAAAACAAGCGAAACAAGCTGTGGCAAGTGCTTCTGTTAAAAGGGTGTTTCTTCATTGGTAAAAGGATCAGATACTGAGTCCATTAGGCCTACTGGAAAACAGTTCATTACTCATAATCATGTGAATGATTAACTTCTGTTCAGTGAGTTTAGAAGACATGGTGCTTCTGATTTGAGATCCTTTATGGGTGGGGCAAGTTTAATTACTTCAGCTATTTTTAGCTCTTTCCAGTTCTAGAGCACAATTTTAGTGACCACTCCATCAGTTTACTACTAGAAAGGGCTCCAACTTTTCTGACTAATGTAAATTACTACTTTACTTTAGTGAGAACAAATGGAATAATCATTATTGAAATATATTTATTATAAAACGTACTTTCTTTGTATGGCAAAATACTGAAGTGTTTTTTATTGAAATTTTAAAAACAGACCCTACAGCAAGGAAGCAGAAACACAAATGCTGCCCACTTAAATATTCCTCTATTGTGACGATAACTTAACACTGAAACTCGATCTCAGAAATGTGGGTACCGTTGAAATTAATAATTTTTGATCAATATTTGCTTTTCTTTGATATTTTGAATGCGGATAATAGGGTTCTAAAGGTTATTTATATTATTATTACAAATAGGGATATGAGTGAATTGCTTGTGGTTCCTGTTTGCGGAGCCTTGTAACGTGTTCACTGGACGGTGGGGGCCCAGGGGCCCTGGATGTGCTGGTTTTGGAGAAGTCTCTGCAGCTCTTTGAACTGCTGCACCGTCAGGTCCTTCACGTCAGGGGTGGAGATCTGTAACCTGATGCTGTCGGTCGACCAGCTCAGCTCTCCTGAGAACATCTCCGTCAGGATACGAGCCACCACGGGCACCACCTGCCAAACACAACACCGCTGACGATGTAAAAATAATACATAACTGTGAGACGGTACATAAATATATATCCACTGACCTGGACAATGATGAGTTTCTTCTCTTTGGGTTTCCTGTCGGGCCAGTCCTCTCCAAAACAGAAAGTGATCTCAAATGGTGGAGGATTTCGTGCTTCACCTTTCTGAAACAAAATCAGACCTGCAAGAGAATTTGTACAGTATGCCCATCAGTGTGTCAATGAAATACAGTAGAATTCACCTCAGGATTTCTGTACCTAGACTTACAAATGTTATTTGAGATAAGAATGCGCCTCAAAAGTAAAATATTAAGTAAAACCATGTTTTAAAACACAGGTTTTTGTATGTTTTACGTTTATTCACTAAAATAATAAATAATGTTTTATCACCTTGCAGAAAGTCATTGAGGCTAAAGACCTTAATCTTCTTCTCTCGTTCGATGGGATTGGGCACAGCCTGTTCTGGCACACCAGGCCCAGACCAGAAGACCTTACACTGGCACAGCCGGATGGCATAGATGTCCTGTTGCCAGATCTCTAGGATTAATCCCCGGTCCATCACGTCCAAAAGGGCAGCGGTGTAAAAACGCTGCTTCTGGTTCTGGATCTGCTCAGTCCCTGGAAACTGGACCTGCTGCAGATCCACGGGTCCAAACAGTTCGACCTGCTCCGGGGAGGGCCCGAGGTGACCGGAATACAGGCGACAGCCCTGAGAGTTACTCACCGTCAAAGAGCCCGCTGTACGTCCGCGATACAAGAACTTCAGATCCAGGTCTGTTACTTCAACAAAGAGTTGTACAGGTTAATATATTTATTATCAAAACATTATTTTTGTTATAATTCGTATAATAAAAATAGTTCAAATTGTTCCACACCCAGTGAACTTCACCCAATTTTAGCATATTCCATGAGATGGTTTGTATTAAAGTCAGTCTTCACATGCACTTACATGGGACACTGCTGAGCAGGTCATATTTGCAGTTTTGTGTCTGTGGATCTGTCTGAGCCTGGACCATTGTGTCAGCCTCCATGGCTGAAGGGCCGGGGAGGGTGTTCAGGTCCTGTAACCCGACATACGGCCCCTGCTCCACAATGTGACCCGGGCCCTGGAAGTCCTGCTGGCGAAGCTCACAGGGCACAGCAGGGTTGGTGTGCATGGCATCAGGAAGCAGGGGTATGGTGATGACTTGTGGTAAAGTCCCATTAGAGGACAGACTGAATGGGTTCACTTCAGTGCGGGTCGAAAAAGAGTTAAACGGCTGTGGCTCACTGAGTCGTGGGTCTGAAAACATCAGATCACAATCAGCATCAATCAATATGAGAAATCATATAAAAGTAAATCATTTACATTACCAATCGAAATGACACTTACTGATGCTGAGTTCCATTAAGTTTGGCATCTGTACATCTGAATGTATGAACTGATCCTTGCTCCCATCATCCTCATCATAATCATCATCGGCGTCTGGAAATGTGAAATTACATTAGATTTTATAGTTAAGTTCATAAAACCATTAGCCAAAGCCTCACCTGCAGTGCCAATGGTGTCACAGACCTCGTAGATTTTGATTGGCTGCACCGGTGTCTCTTTTGTCCCGTCATATTTCAGCTGAAACTCTCGACTCTTGTTGAGAGCACAGCGAAGGTTTGCTTTCCACTTTGCCGGGTCAGGCTCATCCACACCTTCCTGATATTTGCCTGTTTCAAGAGCCCAAGCCTACGACACCAACAGTGAAGTTATTACATTTAAAAAGTATAGTCTGGGGTTAGATTTCATTGGAATAATAATAATAATAAATCATATACGTATATATATATAGCGCTTTTCTAGATACCCAAGGACACTTTACAATTGCATTATTCATTCAGTCCACAGTCACACTGGTGATGGTAAGCTACATTTGTGTAGCCACAGCTGCCCTGGGGCACACTAACAGATGCATGGCTGCCAGTCTGTGCCTATGGCCCCTCCGACCTCCGCCAATCACACAACCACATTCATAGATAGGCAATGAAGTTTAAGTGTCTTGTCCAGGGACACAACGACAATATGCACTAGGGTGGGGATCCAGCTACACTGCGATTGAAGGACAAGAAATCAATTACAGTCTGTTTGTTTGTATCATTAAATTGTATTCACACTATAACTCGCAGTAGAGTGTGCATTTGTGTGAACTTGTATGCATGTGTATACTCTATGGACTTTTAGTGTGAACTGGTTTCTGGACATTTCCCTATTTACTGTCAATTTTCACTGTTCATTTAATCTGACTGTTAAAAGCCCTTCTAGGGACAGG
>JAVQJW010260855.1:0-10320 GCA_036025195.1 Hypseleotris klunzingeri
AATTTAGATTTTTCATGTAATATCACATCAGTGATACCCAAACAGATAATGACTTGCGATTTTATTATTAGCCTATTTTTCATTTGTTTGTAATTTGAATTACACTTGCACATCTTCTATAGTTTCGATTATTTGAGTGCGCTGCGTAAAGTAAGACGTCCATAAAACAACAATATTCTTTATTGGTTTTGGACAGTTTTTCTCGCGCTGAGAGACACAACTGCGAAAACCGGATCTCTAAGACGAATGAAGAGCATATAAACCTCTACAGATGCTCTCCTTGAGAAACATAATGTCTCTTAATATTTAAAGTCCATATCTTCATTGATATTTTGTAATAATTTGCACACGCGTCTAGTGAAATTGTTGTGTAATATTTATTCATATTTTTATTATCCTCTCACCTTTGTACTCGCTGTCCGATGACGAGTTGCTGTGGATCTTGTCCATAAAGTCATGCTCCTGGATCTTGGAGGCCAGGCGGCCCCCCTCCTGTGCGGGCTGCCCGTTACTGGAGTAGGGCGCACACGCGGCTAGGGGTTTACAGTCCGCAAGGATGTCCCGTATGAGGAACGAGGAGGTGACGGTGCGCTGCTGGGGTCCCGCGGACAACTGCGCGTGTTGCAGGTGCGGAGCGAGGCCCAGAGCCGCACGTTGAGCCGTGCTCTCATCGCATTCGCGCCGGGGCGAGGGCGGCGATGAGCAGCCGCTTTCCGCGTCAGACCTGGGGCTGAAGCCGCCCTCCACACTGCCGCCCTTCAGCGGGCTGCCGGCCCGATGGGACAGCAGCGAGTCGATACCAAAACTGGACCCGTTCGAGGACGCCTCCATTTGGACCGGCCTCAGACCAGCATCTGGGTCAGGTCTGGATCAAGAAAGGTTCAGTCTGCCTCTGGACCGTCCTGGTCCCGTGAAGGGTTAGGGTAAAAGTAAATACGTTCCTCTTTATAATGACGACTGTTATGTCCACCCTGACAGCGGCAGCGTTCGTCCAAGAATGTAAAAATAAAGAGTTTGAGTCCTCCGCCAGACTGTGCAGCTCAGAGCGGGGCTTCAGGCTGAAAACAGCAAAGTTGATCCAGGAAAAAGTCTGGACTCACTCCTGCTTCATTTAGTGTCAGTTTGATCCCGTCCCAGCGGACCTAGACCAGACGAGGACAGGAGAGAGCAGTCCTCCTTTAGCGGGACGCCTTCAGAACCACGGACAGCTCAGCGCAGGAACACTGGAGCATTGCGTCGTATCAACTTCAGCACCGGCGTGAGAGGAGTCCGTGAGAGAAATGAGCGAAAGAGAAGCGCACAAGTAGAACAAGTAACAGCGGCGCGATGTGGAGTTAAAATGTTTTTTTAAGAGTCACAAGAGTGGCGTGAGTAAACGGAAACTGTGGAGAGTGGGAGCCGATAAAGGCCAAAAACTGAACTTGAGGAAAAGTCAGAGCTAGGTTTTAAGAGCGCCGTGGCCACGTGAGTCCCCTGTGAGGCGCGCTGATTGGCTGAGGGACATACTCTCCCGCCCACTGCACAACCCTCTCACCCCCTCTTGTCCCGGGCTCATGCACCTCCAGCTGTTTACGGACGTCCTTGCGGTGCGCGTCATTACGTCACTGATGAGGCTCGTAATTGACTCATTATGAAGAGCTTCGTTTGTTCTTTGAAGATTGAGTCCCACCTCCTGACCATCTCACAATAATACTCAGTATTAGAGATATACTGTTGGGTTTAGACCAACTTAAAGCATTAATAAATCTTACCTTTGTACAGAACTCCAGCTCACATTGTGCTACATTATTATGAAAATGTTATCCTTGTGGAAAGTGTGCTCACTGCAGAGAGAGACTTTAAAATTCTGACCTAGGCCTGTCACAAAATGCCAATGATATTTGTAATAAAGTTTTAGTGTCACCACTGTGTGCACTGCTGGTGTTGATTCATACATTTTTGGAAAGTTACTTGTAAATATTAATATTCATGAAAATAAATCAATGTAAACAATATCTTTAGGGTAAAAACCCTGTCAGATACGTGAGTTTATATTGGGATTTGTTGTTTTACACTAAAAACATTTTTGCATACTTCACTTTTAATTGGAAGGAATTTAACATGCCAGGGTGGTACTCTGGAAAACTGTGGATATTTAAATGTGTGTTCAGAAATATCTCTTTATTTAACTTGTTTTAACATGTTTTATTCTTTTCCGGCCGTGGGATTGTTGACATTGTCCTTGGGTGGTTGACTGAATAAAAGAAATGTAATAAATTAATTTAAATGTATAATAAAAATAAATAAATGTTCCACGTACTCCATAATAAAAAACAATGTGAATACACTTGTCTAAAATGACCCCAGATTGCAATTGTCAGAAATCTTACACACTTCTTCACATAATCATCATAATAATTTCAAACCTCAAAAAGTAATCTTTCAACTGATCAGATCCTGGTCGTAAATATCATATGAATCCGGTTTCTGACCAGCACCCTTCCAGTCAAAGCCTTTCATTGGTCTTTAATGTAGGTGACAGACAGTAAGCGGAGAGGAGTCTAGATACGCGTAAAGACCACCATTAGTTTGACTTTTAGAAACATTGTTCTGGACGCCCCCCGAAGTGACTCCACACAAAGCAGCGGGTCAAGGTCTCACGGCTGAACACTCATCATTTAGGCCCCAATAATGCCCCTCTGATCAGTATCTCGTGCACCAGGAGAGGGGGCTGAGGCGTGGAGCTTTGTGCGCACTGTCCCTCTAACGTGCGTAAAATTCCATTGTATACTTTCCCTTTTTCCCAAACAGTTTGCCCCCTAATCATCTAAGTATCTAACGACCACCCCCCTCCCGTTGTCATTATCCGACCCACTCCTATACAAATCTCCACACCCCCCGTCCCCTAAAAACCACGTGACCAGCAGATTGGAGGCGCGCGCCGTGCTCTTCAGACACCGGCAGGTTAGTGAATCTGCTCCCCGCTCCCAAGGGGTCCCATCTCGGCTGCAAGCTGTCACGGACGAGGCGGGGTTGTTGCTGGTGGTGGATGGACTATACACACTCTTTTTCTTTTTAAACAGACACGTCCACGCACGCCCACACCACGCACGCGCAGGCTGTGACTTCGCTCTTTTCTTGTTCATTCTCCACTGCTGGGCCATGCGCGCTGTTTTGGCTTGTTTTGTCCTCGCCTCTTTAGCCGTGTCCCGCACACAACGGTGATGTTGCGCTAAATTAATGATGAGGTGGTTAAAGACTGGCCTTTCAGTTTGGGACGTGAGCTGGATAAACGGAAAGGAAGCTCGAGTCATCATCCGTTTGGCAACTGTCTGTGCACCAACTTTTACAAACTCTGGAATGAATGGATGTGACTCCCAAGTACCAGAATGAACTTACAGCCTGATTTATTATGAGAGACAAATGATTCTTCAAGTAGCTAAAACTTTCTACAATGTTGATTATTTGAGGAGAACTGGAATAACATTTTTGTCATGGACACAGTGGGGAGTGGTTAGTGCACCAATAAGGGTGGAGTTTGCATGTCCTTATTTGTCATCTGAGTAGAATCTAAATTGTCCCTAATGAACAGATCTAGAGTGAATAGTTTTCTGTCTGTCTCTCTCAGTCAGCAAGTAATGTCCAGTCTCTTTAAGGCCCAGCGTTAGACATATTTGACTTTTGAATAAAATTGGTGAAAATTGGAAAATGTTCATGACACAAGGGCTTTAGTGCCCCTTTCTTGTGGCTCAAAACATCTTTGTAGAAGTAAAGGAATAAAAAGTGTGTGCTATATAATTGGTCTTAAATATTGTGACACGAATTTTCAATCAATCAAATTTTATTTGTACTTTAAAACAGTCACAACTGAACTAAAGTGCTTTCCATAAGTGCAAAAATATAAACTATAAAAATAAAAACAAGTAAAAACTAATAAAAGACCTGAATGTTGTCAAGTCTTTTATTTGTTTTAACTTGTCTTTATTACATTTTCAAATTAAAATGTGAAAATGTGACAAAGTGCTGTTATGTGCTGAACACAATTCTAAAGAAGTGCGTTTTTAGCTTAGCTTTAAACAAAGGCAACTCATTGATGGTCCCCTATTCATCTAACTTTCTAATCTAACTTTGGTCTGGGCCTCTGGTCTCATGGTTGGCTGCACATCCCTTTGGCTTTAGCCCTATTATCTTTATTATATAATCTATGCATCTTCTGCGTATTAAAATTGGTTGCGTATCTTCACATATGCACATTTAGGACTTTTGGCAATAATCCAAAAGGTTGCAGACAACTGTAGTGATAGTGCAGCATAGAAGCAGTATTTAAGAACCACATCATTGTCATTTATGGGTTATATATTGATATATTATTACATTTTACTTTCTGTAATTTTACCTGAAAGTAAAACTCAACTTTTTGTGTCTAGTATTTGTGTCTGACAAAACACAACTGACCTGAACTGACAAATAAGGCTTTTAACCTCCTCAAGTAAAATCATTTTCTGCAAACGAAGTATGTACATCATATGTATTTCATACTGCATCACATTCAGACTTTTTAGCAAATTTTGAAACTATAATATTGAAGTAAATATGTGTAGTATGGACTGGTCCTGTGGTCAGAAGAAGCTGGATGAATCAGTCCAACACTGTACATGGTGAATTTGAGGTGAAGAAACTGTTTCACTGATGGTGAAATACTGTCTGTCTCTCACACGCCCACACAGCGCTCTCACAGGCAGCTATTGATCCATGTAAAAGACAGGAAATGGTTGTGTTTCCAAGGAATAGGTAAACCTCACCACCATCGCTGCCAGAGTAAAATAATAATTTACTATTGATCCAGATTAAACAGCCCCTCACCTTTCAGTTTTAGAAAGAGAGATGGCACCATTGGGCCTTTTCATACTGTTTTCCTCCGAAGGCACTGACAGCTGTGAGCAGTAATCTTCAGTTTAGACCAATGATTCATGGAGAAGCACTTGTCAAAGTCAGTTCATGTCAGTTATATGTGTATGGACCCATATAACATCATTCAGACTACAACTAACATCACTTTGTTTTTAGCATCAGAACTGGAAATACAGCTACTGTAGTGATTCTGGCTATTGTTGTTTTGCATCCAGGGGCCTTTATTTGGGCCTTTGGTGGAGGTAATGTTCTCATTTATGTTGGTTTGTCTATTGGTTTGTCTGTTAGAAACTTCACGCAAAAACTACAGAATTGATTTTGCTAAAACTTTCAAGCAAGGCCAGGAATGAGTTGTGTTACCAACTTAATTAAAAAAAAACAGCGCCCATGTGGATAACATTTTCAAGGAAGGTCAGAAATTACATCAGAACCAGGTGATAAAATTTTGGGACTGATTCAACGAAATGAGATGCCTTGGCAGAGGTCTGTACTCTCTGAGTGCTTTCTAGTTAATACATGGTTTACCTGAACATACTAAAACTGTAGTAGAAGTGTATTTAATGGAAACATTTTTCAGACTTTTTGTCAACAGTCTTTTTAAAAGCTGTTTTCCCCCACTTCTGACAAGAAGGTTGGGTTTTTGCCATGATGTTGTTTTGCTTTTGTTTTGCTCCAACCATCTACAACAGTAACTTCATAAACTGGCTTATTACTTTTTATCTATTGTTTACACGCAATTGCACTTTTGCTCATTTCTAACTTTACCACAATCACAGCAGTAAGTCAGATATTTGTCATAGTCCATCAATTGTTGTTCAACAGTGATTTAACTAATTTTAAACAAACAACAGTGTGTAAAAGGCCAAAGTGGTTTGTACTAGTGTTAACTAATCTATTAGCAAATAAATAAACAATATGTGATATATGATCCAGAAAATCACAGGCACAAAAACCATGATAAAATTCTGTTGAGCACTGTCTGGATCATTTTTAAGATAAGCCAGTAAAATTAATTATTTGTTTTAATACATTCTTTTGATTCTATTTTGAGATATTATTGGGATATGGAAGCTTTGTTTCTCAATGGACAGTCACTTTGCTGAAAAGATTCCTGATCTGGGAAAATCTTAACTTTTTCAAGATGGCGCTGTGCATGCATTAGTCCAGATATACTGTAGCCTTGGTAACTTCACTCTATGTAATCTTTCACTGTATAACATACCAGTAACATCAGCCCCTTCTACTGTATATGCTACTGTATTCCCTTTTATGACCTAGCATGTTTATTTATTAATCTGTGGTCATGTTCTTTATTGAGTACAGCATAGCCTGCTCATATGTTTTCCTAATACCTGCTTGGCCCTTCTCTGCTGGCTAGGCCCCTTTGTCTGCGTGCAGCATCTCTTGTATTTACTCTCTAAATTGCTCACAGGTGTTAAGTAAACATCTAGTTTTGTAAGAAATGGGGGGAAAAACTATGTCGCCTTTGAGTAAACTTTGGCATCTCTGTCGTTTTGGAACAAGCGTGTCTTTCGGAAAAGGCAGGATGTACATAAAAAGATGACTCCTCTCAACAAACAAACAGCTCCCATAAAAAAAGCAAAAAAAAGTGGGTGATAGAGGGGGCTTTTGCTCTGCTAGACTGTGCTGCTTTCGTGGACCAGTCAGGGATGCAAATGATGCGCCTCACGCCATCAGGTAGCGGGAGAGTTGACACAATATAATGAGAATCCGCTGAATCTTTTATAAGGTTAACACTCACATTTCACAGTCAGCTGTCACACAAGAAAGAATTTAGCACATGCACGCGGGCGAAATAAACCTTCATCACCTCATTAATGCTGACAGGCCTATGGACCAGCCGCGCCGTCGCCACCAACCTTACGTTTTGTGTCGGTAATTTGCAGCCTAGACAGACCCCCAGCTAGCTTCCTGCCTCACCGGCGAGAGAGAGAAACGTGAATAGTAGAAGAAAAAGATATGGTAGGGAAGATATGGGTAAGGTGGGCTTAGGGGGGAGTGGGGTGGTTGGTGGTGGGAAGGATGGCTAGCGCGGCAGGAGTGTGATTCTCTCCTAATTGGAAGCATTGGGCATTGTCAACGGGGAGGATTTTCAGCTGCTGCACTTGACAGGTAGAGCCGTCAGAATGATAGCCCACTTGTCAGCGCAAAAGACCAATAAAAACAAACCACTTTTGATTTAATTGGAGGCCTATAACCATGGTCGGTGCGCGTGTGTGAAAAGTCGGTGTGCGGTTTGCGCCTCCGGGGCCAAAGGGAGGTGCTATCCGGAGTGGGAGGGGCCGAGGTGAGGTGAGGGGGGTGGAGAGAATCATCACTACAGGACTGACAGTGTCCCGGTAATCATGTGAGGATTCGTCCCATGACAATTTAGTGATGAGTGGTCTCCAGAGTATTTGGATTTGAACATTTTCTCTCCAATATTTCACAAATTTAACATGTTTTTGAATAAATAACTTCAGTAATTTGACATTTTGATAAAATTTTTTGAAATACTGGAATTTTCTGTTATAAATTTAGTACATAATTGTTCCTCTGTTTTTTAATTAAGATTTAGATTTTGTTGTTTTGGGTATCGGAGTATTAGAAATAAAAGATTTATTTTTCACTTTCTGGTTATACCACAACAATGATAAAAGATTATATGTGATAGATTCTTAAAAAAATACAAGCTAATCTTTACCTTACTTGAACCAAAACATGGCTTCAATAAAGTTGTGTTATGTATGCAAGCTATGCCTGATGACTAGCCAAGTTTAGGAGCATGAACTCTCCTCAGGTTCAAAGTAGCTAAGATAGGGTCCAGTCTCCTTATAGACCCAATAGGGAAAAAATAGCAGGACGCACCTTTTTGTGTCATCATTTCATGCTGATAAAACACTGCAGGCCATTTTAAAAGGGCAAAACTTAGCCTATTGTATTCTTAAAGCTATGATAGTGCCCACTTTGATTAGTTTTAAATCTGCAAAAACCACCAGCCTCACAGTGCAGTGTCTGGTGTCCTGTCTGCACAAGAGAGGTGTTATTCCCATTGTTTCATGTCACAGACCTATTATAATGATCTTTAGGCAATATATTTTAGGTAAAAAGTTGCATAGTGTTGCTTTAAGTGGTGTGCACTTTGGGTTTAATTGGAGGCCTTACCGTCGCTGGTGTGTGTGTGTGCGGTGGTGATTGAAAGCTGCTATGGTTTGCCTCCGGGGCCAAAGAAGAGTGGAAGGAGTTTGAAGAGAATCCTCATAGCCCTCTCTCTGTCTGGGCTTAGCGGTCACTGGACGCCCTGTAGTGAGAGGGCAGCATTTTGATTCTGTCCCGAGGGTACTCTAGACTACAACATCACAGCAAAAATCCCTCTTCTATGCCTCTTTTTCTTCTTTTTTGCCTCATCCTTTCTCTATCAACTGCACTAGCTTCTTGCCGCAGATGCCATCCCTTTCACAAAGAGGATTGGGCAATGTTTGACATTTCTCATCCAACTTCTGTCGAGGCAGACTCACACAAAAATGGGTGAATTTTATAGTTTTCAGTGCACAAGAGTAAATGTCATAGATGGGTGACTTTTTTTTTATACATTTGGTCATTCTCCGGGCAGTTTTGCTTGTCAAATGTTATCCTAAAGTCTTCAGTCCTTGGCTAAAGTAGGAAATTTAGTAAATCTTTTAAAATGGTCGAAAGTTGTCTACAGTTTAGTGGGGGAATTTACTATAACTGGAGCTAAGTCTTTGTTTATCATGTGTCAAGGATACATCTCAAGTTTCATTAAATGAGTGTCGCTGCAAAGTCTAGCGTCAAGTCCAAGTCGGAAGCAATAAGTGTCTGAGGAGTGTCCGAAATCACTGCTCGTTCTCCCCATAATGAAGTGCAGATGGTCCAGTGAGCTGCAGTGGTAAGTGTTATATTCTGGACACTTACTCATCTTCGTTTAACATCAGTCCTGACAGCTCCACCAAGACGCTGGTAATCTTCATATCTGTAAAATATGACAGGTGTCACAGCATGGGGATTGTTTGCAGAAAAGTGGTGGACATGTTGTGGACAGTACAGTTCATAATCGTATGTGTTTTTCAGAAATGGCAATAACAAACAGCAAGCATTCAGACAGCTCAACAAAGCAAATCCAAATATGTAGTCACGCATACATCACCTATCCAAAACTTTTGAGTTACATGGCATTACTCATTTTATTGTGGAGACACTGTCATTAATATGGACCATAGGGAGCAAATCTACAAAACTAATGTAAACTGGGCTGTCCAAACTATGTCCAGGAGCCAAATGCTGCCCTCAGGCTCCATTGCTGCATGTTACTCTATATAATCCAACTAAGAGAAAGCATTCAATGTGTAACAAGATGTCTTTCCACTTTTCTGTGTGGATATAAAATAGTAGGACACTAGATTCAACCAAAAAGGGCTTTTAATAAAAGAAAGTTGGTAACCTCAGTGAGTGGCTCTTCTTGGAGTTAAGTTTTGACAATATGGCCTACAGTTCCTGACATAAAGAACACAGTGTATCTTGTCCCCTAACAATGGTTAAAACATAGGACCTATAAGGAAATCTTGTCACTGGCCAACTATTTAAAATCCATTAGAAAAAAAAATGTTGAGGAGTTTTTGGTCACACTTTAACTACAATGGATCTACCTCATTAAGAACAATGTAATACACTGTGTAACAAACAGTAATAACATGTAACTACATTGTACATACATAATGGTTAGGGTTAAGGTTAGGGTTAGTTACAATGTAGTTACATGTTATTACAGAGTGTATTATATTGTACTTAATGGGGTAGGTACAATGTAGGGATAATATAAAATAAAGTATTACCGAGTTCTTTAATGAATTTTCCACCCTGATGAAGTCATGTGAGGATGACTACAGTACTCCACCTCTGGCTGAGAGTTCAGTGCACACATCTGCTGCTGCTGGTGACGGGGTGGTGTGCCAGGAGCCGGTGGAGAGAGGTGTAGGGGCAGCTCCATCCATCAAACCCTCTCGGATCAAACACACTCGCTCCATCACTCTGAGGCCAACCAAACACTTCTTCACCTGTCACACTGTAGGCACATACCACTGCAATCAGAAAAATATAAACAAATGTATACATGTAATCAGGGTTGAGGAATATACTGTAAACAAATATTTAAATGTATGAATGCAAACTTTCTGGATCAATTCAAATGTAGTTGGTTGCATTAGAGGACAACTGTTACAAATGTTGTATGATGATGTCAGTGTCAGTTCATTCTGCAATATAACATTTTATGAAGTTTAAGTAGGGCTGGGCGATATGGTGATAAAATTCAAATCGTGATATGAAGTTATGAAGATTGAGCTATTCTGGAAAGACTGAATCATTATACAACGCATTCATTTATGCTCTGCTCTTCACCATAATTTTTACTGT
>JAVQJW010261825.1:0-12064 GCA_036025195.1 Hypseleotris klunzingeri
AAGAGCACAGGAAGAGAGATTCATTTAAATACATGGGTAATTGCTTGACATGAACACATTTGTAATATTTTCTCCTTGTGGATTACACAAAGAATTGGAAAAGAATGGGCTTATGCTCATTTTGGGAGGAAAGAAAAGAATCCAAGGCAATCAGCTTAATAATAAAACAATATTGAGTTTCCACTTTTAATTTCATAATGAATCTAATTTGTTACAGAAGAGAGAAATTGAGTGTGATATAATGTGATATCCAGTCTATTTGTCCATTACTGCCAGAGGGCACAAAATGGTATTATAAATTGTCTTTTTTATATTATGTATAGAAAATTGTTTTATAACAAGATCTTAAAAAGGAGGGTGAATTCCAAAGTCTCTCTTCACTTAACGCGATGCCCGCAAACCAATCTCCTTTCTCATCACTTGACTGCTCACACTTATTACTTTCATATTCACCCTGGACTTTGCATTGAATTTTTATATCTGCACTCCTCCCACAGGGTCAGACTGTCATCTACGATGTTGTCTTAGAATTACGAGGTAAACTTCAATCAGAGGCAGCTTCCCCCTTTTTTTCTCTGTGTAGCAACAATATTAGCGTGCATCCCTTGCTATCCATGAGCACTCCCATATTGGCTTTCTGTCTCCTTACAATTACCACGTGTCTTACTGGTCCCAGGGAGAAGGCTGGTGGAAATCAATAGCGCAGTAATATTATCAACTGGAGGGTGAAGTCATGGCGAGGGGGGGTTGTTTGGGGGGGTTAGGGGTGTAGAGGCGGTGAGTGGGCTTGGTGTCGATTTGCCTTTCTGCTAATGCACACTGCGCGTCCTCCAAGCTTTATCTTCTTTTTATAGAGTCTCCCCGGCTCACCTGCACCCCGTAATGGCTGTTCTCTATATGCCGTTTGGTGTTCCTCATTCCGAATGTACGCAGCCGCCCCAGCCTGCCGCGGGCTGTTTTATTGGGAATGTGCTTTTGACCCCAAGAGCTGACCCTCAGATGGCAAGCTTAACAATGACGAATCACTTGGTGGGATCATTTACATGCCCCCTGAACCCCATATTTGGGTCCATTAGAGAGCAAATCAAATATTTATGTTGTTTATTGGAAGTGCAGGGTTTCATCTCACTCTGTGATTGTTTCATGCAAAGGCAGAGAGAGCCTGCTATATTAAGTATACACACGCCCGGGAAACTAATCTCGGGTTCAGTGTCAAAATCTGTCTTGCTGCCTTGGAAAGAAGTGATCCTTTTTTGTAATAATGCTATGTTGAACACGCTTTTCTTTTTCAATGTCTGGATTCTTCCAAGACACTGTGGCTTTAAAATTGAAAAAACACTATTGTTAGATTGACCAGCGGAGATATTAAAGGTAAGTGTACTCTACCTTTTGGTTTACAGTTAAAATTAGAGCAACATTTCATGTCTAGGTGTTGTTTGCGTGCTCCGCAGGGACCAGGTCTAATTGAAACACTTCATATAGTGAACCAGAGAGTAGCTGTGTTGTCCTATTTCTTCACATTGCCTTGGTCAAACGTCTAAAGCTACCACACAGTCTGTTCTTTATTAAATTGTCCATTGGACGTTAATGATATTGCTGTGTTGCATGCTGGGATTTAATAGATAAGGTCTTTAAAGGTTTTACAGTATTATTAAAACTCTGAGGTGGCCTGCACTTTACTACATGCCGAGGGCTTTTGAATTTGCTAATCAGTCATATTATTACACCTGACACATCTGTAACGTCACTCACCAAAATGGCTGCTGGCGGGCAGCAATTAGTGGATTTGTAATAATAGGAAATGAAAAAGTATCAAAGGCGCAAAGATTCAAAGGAAAACCAGCGTGTACCTTACTTTTCATGACCAGGTTTATCAAGTTGGCAGCCTATTTATGTGCCACACCGGTGTGATGGCAAAAAAACTGATGTGGCTTTCAACTGCTTTACCCGGGTTCAAAAGAAAAACAATAAGAAAGCCGGAGCATAATAACATGCAGTCTTTGTCTATTAGCCGCGGTAAGACGAGGGGGTTTACGGCACAGGGCTCTGTAAACAAAAGATTAAACCAAATCGAGCCGCAGAAAATGAAAGGAAAACATGAGTGGGGTAATGAGGGTGCAGGCGTCGGTTTTGACCAGATTACCATCTCCACAGACTACTGGAGAGGAAAACGCCTGATTGAGCTATTTTACCACACAGCGAGTTTACGCCGCTCTCCCTGCACTAAACCAATACCATTACCACTCGGGTTAGTGGGGAAGCAGCCACATATGTGAGGCAAAGCTGTTACGCTTCGGGGTCACAGTGCCAGTGCTCATGCTAATGCTGTTTTGTTTATTTGTCCCGTTCAGATAATTTCTTTTGTGAATGTTGTTTTTTTTCCTATACTGACCTTTGGTAACCTCTCAGGATCGCCGGGGTGTCTGGGGATGACCTTCTGCAGTCTCTGGAAGCCATAGTCAATAGTAGGCTCATTAAGTGCTGAAACAAAAAAATAAAATAAAATTAGAAACAATTCAGGGCCAATTCTGTCAGAAATAGGAAGAAGTTAATTGAGAAATCTGTTTACAGTACAGAAGTCATTTCAGAATGCCTAATTTGACAGAAACCTCAAAAGGGCAGACAGTGGTTTATGAAACGTCAGCCGCTCCCGGGCCGTGTGATGGAAAATGACACAAGTTCCTGTGACACTCGTGTCACTGAGTGTTATTCCATTAACAGCCATGATGACCTACATCAGTGTGAGAATCCTTCAGATGAGCTGCCCTCCCCCTTTTTATCTGCTCAGGAATATTGACTACAGCAAACTACATCACAGGGGTCTTTTAATCTAACAGAGCTTTAATAATCTGTGAAAGGCTGTCCACACATTGATCTAGTGTAAGTTGCTGTCATTTCACCCTTCTGCACCAAGTGTACTGCAACACTGGCCCGGTGAAATACGGCGGCAGATCCCATGGAGCCATTAATCTCTCCCACCCCTCAAATAGTAATCTGGGGCACGAGGCATATTGGGCGATGAATCAGAGGCACAAAGTAAATGAATCATAAGGCAGACTTGGGTGAGAGCAGGGCGTTTTATGTCTGACAGTCCTAATGGGTAATTGAAGGCTTCCTTACAGCTCAGGCTGATTCTAAACAATCATGTGTAGAGTCGTAGACAGGACAGTAGCAAGAGGGAGGGAGGCAGGGCAGAGGCAAGGCGGGGCGGGAGGGAGAGCGGTGTAAAGGGGAAAGGAACGACTTAATAGAGAACATCACTTCTCAATGTAGATATCATTTTCAGGAGAGTAACTCCGCCGAGCAAGGCGCTTCATAAATCAATGGCTTTCTATGGAGACTAATAAGAGCTGCCTGCCTCTATTCATTGTTCAGTCTGTAATTTGGCCCATCACTCATTACTTAGCATGTAATTTCAGCATTAACACCGCACAGCTCGCTGAACCTGCTCAGCACCAGAGCCAGCTCCTTCCACACATACACACTCAGGCATAAATGAGCATTATGTCTGAGAATTTTCTTCTGCTCACTCTGCTTTGAACGCTCATGCAGCACACTCTGCACTCGTGTGTGTCCTCACACTCCCACCATGCTCTACCCCTGTACAAACCTGAATACAGTAATTGCCAGCTCGAGCGTGACAAAATGGAGCAATTATGTGTTCAAGCATGGACATTGCTGGGTGCTAATCGATAGCAAGGATCTAGGTTGCATATACAGTGGTAGTCCTATTGGCGGGGCACACCTGAATAAACCCCACACCGTGACAACATACACTGCTGGAAATTTGATTTGACATGTCATCATGCAACCAGAAACAACACGGGCCGCTCTGAATGTGGGAAAGGCCGTCTTCTCCTTAATAAAGGATTGATCTGCCGTATTGATCGTACATGACAAGGCTGTAGCCAGGAATTTGCCCCTTTTCTTTTGTTGTTTCCACCCCCTTTCTTATCTATGCACTGTGGCGGTCTCATACATGTGTACAAGTGTACATGCAGCGGCATACGTGCACATATGTGAGTGCATGTGTGTGCGGTGAGCCCCTGCCAGACCCCTTTGCTCAGTGTGATGTAAATTGTGTATGTGTAAAAAGCACTCCATAATCAGGCCATCCATCATCAGAGGCTGTCAGTGGGCTCTCTCAGGGTGATACATCACGCTCTCCTGTCCTCTGCCTCAGCTGGGGCCTACACAAGCCGCCAGGCATGCTGGGAACACAGCCGGAGAGACGTACAGTACGGGACAAGACCTATAGGCTGGAGAGCTTTCCAATGATAATGATGCCCCTCTGTAGAAGCAGGGTTTTGTTTTAAAAGTAACACTTACAATGGAATTGTACTTCTTAAAATAGAGTGAAATGAAGTTGATAAAGTATAGACTTTAGGCTTGTTGCCTATTGTGTCTAGCTCAGGTAGTCCCATTCAGAGAGCCAGCCATGATCTCGGCATGTCGACATGTCACCATCTCATCTATCATGGAGATGATCTTTGTAACAACCCCGGCGTAATGAAATTGGTGACACAGACCGCCATCTGCTATTGATTTCATGCAAATGCTTTTGACAGCTGATGGAGACTTGCATTAGTGCTAAACGGTGCTGTCAGTTGATGAGTTGACAGTTTTGTAGTCATAGCATGTACACTGGTGCAGACAGACAATGTCAATAATCCCGTAAGAGCGGCTGATGATATATACTGAGCACTTATATTCATTCCCCGCCATAAAACCTGTTATGTGTAAATTCACTGCTTTGCATGGTTTTATTTGAAACATTTATTTTTAAATACTCTGCTTTTAGAATAAACATTGGGCTGACTACTTTTTACCACCACATGCACTGACAAGTCCCATTTATGCTCTGTGTCCCAACTTCACTGCCCTCCAAACTTCCACGTCTGTCAAGGCTATATGGTGATGCCCTTGCTTGACTCCACACAAGCCAAAATGAGTTCAGCCTGTCCGACACAATACAGTGACACAGAGAGAGGAGATGGGGTTTGGTTTGGGAGTGGGGTGAAGGTGGGGGGTCTGGGGTGTGGAAGGAGCATGTGTCTCCCCCCCCCCCCTACCCCTTCCTGTAAGGGTCTCAGTCACTGCAAGGAAACATGAAACCCTCCGCACACATCCCATAAATCCTGCACTGGGTGGGGAGTCTAGCACATAGAAGCAAGAGGAGGGGGTGTCTGTGTGGGATGGGTGTGTGGTGGTGGTGGGGGGGTCACTGGCACGTTCCAGTCACGCCCGCTTCCCGGCCCGCGGCCAATCAATACCACTTTCCTGTTTTAGAGGCGGGTAATTATGAGGTGGAGAGATTGTGTGACCTCTCACCCCTGCTGCATTACTCGCCTGATATTAAGATAAATTGCCTGATTTTGGGTAAACATATGCTGCAATTCAAACTGTCAGCACTGGTTTGCTCAGGGATAATTTGTATTGATCTCCTGGCTTCTTCCCCATTTTGCTTACTGACCTCATGGATAATTAGAGAAAAAGAGACACGGGGAGGTAAGGCAGGGCTTGCATTTGAATACTTTGCAGTGGAGATGAAGAGCGTATGGAAGGGGAGGGGGAACATTATGGACTAATAGAATTTTCATTTTCTCTCATTTCTGTTTAGCTTTAGACAGGTTGCCTTGGTTGTTCAATTACATGGCTTATATCTGTTTCTCTTCTTACTTGTAGTTTACACTTGACTGGTTTCTATTGTACTGTTTTGATATGGTAAATTAAAAAAGGCCCAGCCATAGTATTAAATAAAATATTAAAGCGGACATGTAACTTATTTTGGACAATAATAAACATACCGGTTTGACTGCAGGGCAGGAAATTTCTATGAATATTACCAATTTTCTCACCCCTGGAGACTGTATGATCACGTTTCAGAATATGAAAAAATGGAATGCATGACTTCGAGTCGCTGCGCAGCTGTGACCATATTGTTTCCCATTTTTTTGTGAATATCGCGCACAAGTGGCACAGCTTCAGTGGAATTCCTGTGCCTGGAATGTGTGCACTTTCCCAATCTTATTCCAATCTGACGTCCTAATCTGGTGGGCCTTTTATGTCGCTAACATGTTTTCTGTGAGAGGCGCTTTTTGCCGGGCCTTGAGTCGAGCCACTTCACTTAAAATGTAGAGTGGCTGGCGTTTACATGGCATCTGCTGCTCCTTCACCATGTTCTCTGGAAATAGGACATGAGTAACCGCTCTACAAGAACGGTGTAACATGGCCGACATTGGCAGCCAGAAGTGCTTACATGGCAATACAAGAACTGTGTGTGCCCTCGGTCTATATGGAAGTGCATTGAACACATGTATTGACTTACAGTATCGGGGTATAAACATAGGTAATGTTTGAGTGCAGCAGTAAATTTAAGGGAAATTGTTCCTTGTTAAGTCTATGAGGCTGCATGGAAGCCTGCACAGAGTACTAGCATTCCTGCCAGCCATTACAGCTTATTACGATAACTCTATCTTTCCAGGAGATAAAAACCTAGCCTTGTTGCCATTTGCCAGCTATTACTTTCGCTAATTATACTTAACTGCTTCGAGCTTATCTCCACTCCTCCTACACCATTGAGCAGTTATTTTTTTCTTTCCCCTTAACACAAATTAGAGGAGGAGTGGGAGTTGGAAGGGGGGAGACAGATAAACAGCACAGGCAGAAGTTCATTCAAGTGTTATTGCATTTGTGACTTGTCAAAGAGTCTAAGTGAAGCCTTGAAGGCACCTGCAGTCTGTTAGAGAGATGAAGTGGTGACCCGTCTGTTTACCGCAGACACAGACAGTGAATATCAGTTAACATTGAAGATACACAAAGGGTAAGATATTCACAAGTCATGCTTCTGCCTCACAGTAGATGTATCCAGTACTGAGGAAAGAATACACACATGCAGATAAGAGGTCCATCTTAACAAAAAACAAACCAAGTCAAATAGGAGTTTTCACTGCAAACCCACGCAAAGCAAATCTCATCTGTTTTAACACTGACCATATCATCTCCATCCACTGCAACCAGTTATCACTGAGTGATTCCATCTCCAGCAGTCTCAAGATGAACAGGAAATTAAAATTTCAAAGATCTGCAGTTAAGATAAATCAATGGAGACAGATCAATGTTCATTGAAATTTCATGAACTTTGAGCCAATACAGATGAAAAAAACCTAGACAGTTACAGTCTCCAGCAGATATTGCTCCTGCAACAGATAAAATGTAATTAACACGGTTAAAAGGGAGCAATGTTACAGATTGCACATCCATAATTTCACACTCCCTTCATTTCGCTTGTATTATTAGAAAGGGCCAGAGACACCTGTTCAATCCTCTTAGATGACATCTCAAGTATGTGTGCCACTTCTCTGAGGACGCCGGCGGACTTTCACACATTACCGGCCAACAGAAATCAAATGGGTTCCCTTCACAGCTGATTGCAAGCGCAAATTAATATTGTAAAATGAAGATCAATACATGGACGGGGCACAGATCGATGGCGGCTAAATTACGGCCGCGTTTTCCCCCTCATTCAAGATGAGTTGTGTTTTCCTCTCAAAGTCAATACCGCACTGCCTCCCTCATTCATTTCTCAATAAACTTGCCGATGAATTTCAATCAAAATGCGGCAGAGGAGGAGGGGTATTGAGGGCGGAGTTCTTTTAAAGCCCGCTGGGTGTGGATCGCACTGAAAATGGGACAAGAAGACGGAGACCCCCCTTTCTTGACTCTGTCTATCTTTGCCATGGCACAGGACTGATGCTGTGACTTACTGAGGACAATCCATCCTAAGAGTCATTACAACACACCTTCAACACTGGAATAGAACAAAAAAGTGGGTCCAATTAATTTATATTTATTTATTATATTTATTAAATCAATGAATTCTATCCTTACTGGGAGCTAAAAAAAAAAACACGGGCAAACTTTCATTTTTCTCTTAAAAGATACCCACAATGCATTTCACACTGGGTAGGTAATGGGAAAAATACATGCTCAACTGCAAGTACTTATTTCAATCAATTTCCCGGAGCTGGATTTCACAGGTCACTTGCTGATAACACACGGTGGTATAATGCCACAGTGCGCTCCTCAAAGCCTACCTGACAAGGCGGCTGACAGTGGGGGAGTCGGAGCACGTGTCACGTCAGCCCTCTAATTGGACACAAGGACCTTCCTCTGCGAAACCTTGTCGCGCTCCGCACTGGCTCACAAGGCCTTCAAAACCGAGCCCCATCTAACTTGGCAACCAGTGTCGGCTCCACTCCTGCAGAGCTAGTGCTAAATACCAGGGTTGTAATGAGACAGGCAGGTATGGGGGGTACGGCCGCGGATAACACTCTCTGACACATGCTAAAACTGTTGTGCCAACTGGTTACAATCCACTTTGACTGTGCCGGTGACATTTAGAAACGCTTACTTTTTGCACTAGGTCTGACTGTGCAGCGAATGAAGAAACTCATCATAGCAGAAAAAGGCTAAATAAACAATGCCATTTTGGACATTGTAGTGGGCCTTGCATGTCCCCTATCTGTTTATACATACCACCGTGAATGCCTTTGATTATAGCGTATCTTTTTGCTTTAGGCCCCACCCCATCGCTGACCACCGACTGGTGCACAAGCCCAGCCCTGCAGGACAGGAAATGAAAAGGAAGCTCTCCATCTGATCAGCTTCTGAGTCTGAGACTTCAAAGTGGAGTTGACGGCAGGGTGGAGAGGAGACGTAAGGATAGGCCGATTCACAGGCTGCACAGCATAAGGCCCTATCTGATCTGCACCGATAAAGACGTCTCTGTTTGTTTGCTTTTTAGCTAGAGCTGACTCTAAATCTAAAGTACATAATGTTTTCTTCCTATTCTGAAGACTGGAGCAGAAAGTGTTTAGTTTGGGATTTGAGAATTGGATATTACCCTGTATATTGGTGATACTGCTCTAAAATTACATTTTAACATTTCTTTAAGTAAACAAAAGGTTTACACTGCTACATGTCCTTTTCTCATCCCTTATAGGGATGACATTTCTTGATCTCCACCAGTATTGAGTGAAGCACACATGACCCCTTTGTCCTTATGTTGATGAATGACTGCCTCATACCCATTTTGTCAGATTTTGGTGCAGTGTAGTCGATAGCGTCACCTTGACAAGGAAAGTTTGTGATCCATCAGCCCTCAAGGCTGTCTGGCCCCAACTAAAGGCCTGGCAAGAGCAGCTCACACTATGGGGCATCAGTTTTGGCCAAAATCCTTCACCCAGTGTGCTGCGACTGTGTAGGGTCGAAAGGAGCGCTTCCTATTACTACTGCTTTACAGTGAGCGGAGAGAGAAGAAGAAAAAAACACTTGACTTGTACTAATAGCTGAGAAGCCCTGCTGGTCACCAAAGGTCTGAAGACGAAGCACCCTGTCAGTGCCCAGCTTGGGAAATTAGCAAATAATGTTCCCTTCCCCCTGACAAATGTGTGACAGCTCGCCTTCGCCAATCATTCTCTCTAACGTTATGATGCATGTCCTGGATCCCCACTGGAGGATACAGGCGAAGTTTACTGACCCTCAATTTACCCATGACAAATGGGGTCCCGGTAAATGTGCGTTTTCTGGGGCGCGGAAGGGGTTCATTTTAAGCAATCCTGGTTATATGGATGTCACTGATTAGGATAAATAGTGGCTGAGTGTGTTAGGACTGCTTGCAGAACCATATTACCAAGGGCCAGCATTGCTGCCCCCGGAGGGGAGCTCTTGTGGAAACTTGGCAAAGATAGAAAAGCAAAAGCTCTGATGCAATTAGGAACTTAAATTGGATAAATTGTTTGGTCAAAGTTTTTATTTATGGTTTACTCATTCACACAGTACTCAAACTGTGTAAAAAAAAAAAGAAAAGGGGGGGGTTACAACACTGTAAATGAGGCTGAAAATTGTTCCAAAGAATATCTCTTTCCTCTCTTTAATAAAGTGTAAAGCATAATATAGTATTGACTCAGGCACGGCCTGGACTTTCTCCTTTTGATTTTCTACAACCTTGCTGACAGTTAGTTCTACCAGTTCTGCCCTGACCAATGGATAACCAATACATGGATTAGATAGAGGACAAGCAGCAAGCTCCAAGGGACAACATTTTGTGGGAAAGGGAAAAGGTATATAGTGTAAAAAAGCTAAAATGTCATTCTGTTAAAAATGTGCCAATTAAAGTGCACATATAAGCTCCATGGAGCAGTCACTAAACCGCAGCACACTAAACCTTTATGCCGTCTGTCTGTTTGTGTCATTAGTGTTTTATACCTTCAATAGTCAATGGCCACAGGATTATTTGACATCCACTACACGGTCCTCTCTTTGAGAATGCTTTGTGAGTCTTGGAGCCGGTCCAGGGTACTAACTCGGCCGAGGACGTGTCCCACTGCTGTTCCAAACCTACTGCACTCTCTCCTATGTTGACTCTCAGTAATTTGTGATAATTTCTTAAATTGAGCGAGTTAAATCTCCACAATTAGGTTGGTGGTGCAAGAAGAGTCAACATGAAAAAAGCGGGCTAAAATAGGCACTCTCTCAAGCAAAGCTCTCAAGTCACGCTTGAAGCATATGCTTTGATAACCAGACCTTTGATATGCACATGTTGCTTTCAAATATGACACCAGGACATTGAGTCCTTTCATAGCGCGCTGTGTCACTACATTGCCCTTTTCAGCCCTGGTAATTTGCTATTGTAGCTCTAGGTCATTTCAAATCTATTTGCTTGTGCAGTCCCATTTGTTCAAGTGCTCTAACACAGAAGGAAAGCTGTGCTTTGAAATGAGCTGTTTCACTCTTAAATACATGATCCACCTCTTGTTCTCAGCCCATTCACATTTTAATGCCTGACAGAGGTAGCTAACATCCTTCCTTGTAGCAATTACAGTACATATGGAAACAGTGATACCTAATTCTACCGTTATGGTCTCTTTAACAGTTTCATTCTCTCAAGCATCAACCCTCATACAATCAGGGTGAGCCACACTGGGAATAGCAGAGCGGACGAGTAGGACCTGTCTATTGGTGACTTTCTCTTTTAATTCAGCGCACTAATCAATTGTACCAGCGTTGCCTCTAGGGGTAATTGTATCTTTATACTAACTGGAAGTGAGCAGGAACCAGGGGAAGACAGAGAGGAAGAATGGGGGAAAAATCAACAAAGATGGAGAAGGGGACACGTTTTCCCTTAGTAAAACCTGATGGTAATCGTCCCAATCCGCTTAGCCTCTGTGACTAATGGGGTTTGTTCTTCTGGGACCTGGCACTTTCACCAGGGTGCTATAGAAGCCATTAATGTCTTAACTTATACACCTTCTCAGGGCTGCCTCTCCGCACAAACAGACACACTTAGCGCCACACTAGCGCTCCTGTTTCATTATCCCCGCTGCCTTGTTGGCCTCTGCTCCGCTCCTGCTAGGGGAGGTTAAACGCAGGATAGCCGGGCCAGACTGCACGCTTCGAGGAGAACGAAGGGGACGCATGACTGGGGGGTGCACTGAAGGTTTGGGGAGTTAGAGAGTGAGGAGGGGGTGCTTGATGAGAAACAGCTGCCCCAGGACGGAGGGGTCTGGTTAGGCGTTTTAAGGGGGGGTCGAGGTACCCCACTTTGCAATTCTGCTGTGCTCAAGGCCAGGGTAGAGCTGGGTGGTTAAAGGGGGGCTTTTTTGGGAGCACCCTGGTTTCATTCTGCCCATCAGAGGTAGAACAGACATTGGCTTCCAGGTCAGACGGGCTGTGACCTCCGCAGCCCTCGTCTCCTCACCAATGATGACAGATAAGACCACCACTTCCTTCTGAGAACCTCAATCTTTATACCTGCTGTCACACACTCAAATTGTCACAGACATCATCTAACCAAACCAATGTATGTCAATGTACATTTTTCGGTATTCCCTACAGGACATAGCAGTTTTTTGCACCACTTCTTTCTTATTTGGTTATGATTTATTATGCCCTTTTGATTTAGCCACAGAATCATCCCACTAAAGACCCAAGTTTATGTTTTAAGAAAAACTTGCACACGGTCATGATGTAAAAAATAAAGTTTCATATATTTCTACTTTAT
>JAVQJW010262046.1:0-10668 GCA_036025195.1 Hypseleotris klunzingeri
AAAGTGATCCGGCATTTCGTTTTTGAGTTATCGCGGTCACACGGCCAATCTGCGGACGCGGACGGACATGAAACCATAATATCGCCGAACGCATTGCGTTCCGCCGATATAATTATGTGCAGATCCAATAATTTTTGCAAATTTGATACCATTGTGTGACATGGACCAAAATACTAACTTTTGCCACAAATGCTAAAGAGGTTGCTAAATAGGTGTTCATCATTATGACATATAAGGTTTTGTGGCAGTTCCTTCTAAACAATACAGTATCTATACCACTGGGAGAACAGTGTATTGTTGTGATGGCATGCATATACTCCATTTACTTTGACATACATTTGCTAGATCTGTAAACAAGAGGAGAACTTTGGGCATTTTTTCAATTGAAAAGCCCCTGGCTGGTGTCATGAGGCGCAACTAAAAACTCATTGTTACTATGGTAACTGTGCACGCAACAAAAAAAGAGGGAAGCACAGGCCATAATTTATGGTTTGTTTGCAGCTTAATTATATTCTTGAAAAGAGACGAGTGGACCAATGCTTGTCCACAGCAGTGAAAGTTACACACGCCCAAATGTAAAAAGCTAGAATCATAAAGAAAATAATACTGTTGCTTTATGACCTGCTGTTCTTGTGCTGTGCTTAGGACAACAGACAGTGGCTTGTTTTCGGAGGGTAGAGCTGTTCACAAGAATCTCCATGTGGCTCTCAAGAGAGCGGAATTTGCTGAGCAAGCCACGACCAAACCAAGGGACAGGGCACTTCACTCCCACTGTTTTTGAGTGTTTTTGAAAAGACACAAAAACATTCATTTAACACCCTATTGTAAGCTTTAACTTTTTGTAGAAACTTAAAACCCTTATTGTGACATCAGCATATTGCATACTGGACTGTTAAAGTAATTATCCTAAAATCAGAATCCATTTTATGTGTAAATCAACTCTTAAAGCTGTACTACCTGATTTATTTTTCCTTGTATTTTGTCATCATAACTAGGCCCACGCTGTCGTACCTGACAGCAAGGCATCTGCGTCAAATGCTATGGCACCAACCGCTACTTTAATAAGTGATTAAGTAATCAGTTAAAAGTAGCCAACAAATAAATAGCTTTAGAAATGTCCAACCTTATACAGTTAATACCCAGTGCATATTATGGATAATACAACTACAGAATTAAGAAAGCTTATTTTTAATTCATTATACCCTTTCACAAATTGCTTCTTTAGAATTTACTCAAAACTAAATGATACCTTGGATGGACATGTGTTCATGTAAGCTAAATGCCACAGTAACAAATGTTTAACTGAAATAGCTTTAATAAATTTTTGACATACACACTATCTTTTCTATTAATATGGTAGTCAGTTATCAACCAGAGAGGGGGTCAGAGCAACAGTTAGACCACATGGTGTTGCTTTAAATGTTTTCTTGGTGATGTTTGACATTGACCCAAACTTTCCCTTTGTACATGGAAGCTTTAAACAGGAACTGATGACACATCTTCCCCCAATATGCTTCCCTCTGAGCTGGCATAACTTCCTGACATGAAAGAGAAATGTATACACAAGCCCAACATATGAACAACACATTCATTCTGAACTGAGAGGAAGCTTTGGTCTGATTTCAATATAAAAGATGAAACTTCAGTAGGACCTTCTTTGATCTCTGTTTATAACACACTTCCTCTACAAGCATACATAGCTTCACTACATGATTTACAACAATGTGGCATGTGTTTTTCTGGTTCATTAAACTAGGATGAGTCAAACTGAGATTACAAGTCTGTTTCAAAGAAGAAACATTTGTGCAGGTAACAACACATTAACAAAACTTTAGAGCAAATAAGCTGATTGATTTGCAATGAGCAATTTCCAGTGAAAAAGTGATTGTCTTATGTGAACTTTATAAGATATAGTGCCCAAATTCAGGGAAATGTTATATTGAGCCCTTAATTTCACAGTGAAAAAGAATCCACTGAAATTCACTAACCCATTGAAGCCGAGGGACTGTAAAGTCTATCTAGCAATGTTAAGAATTCACAGCATAAATGTATTTGACTCATTACTGTCTTTAGATGTCAATTTCAAATTCTAATACTTTAACAAACATAATTTCCTATAAAAACAGATCATAATGGAGTGTGGTGTGAAATGCATTTCTGTCTAAAATTTGTATACAACTTTTTTAAATATAGTTTCACAACATTTACAACTCAGTAAAACTCTTTCTAGCAATACATTTAATACTTTCTGTTTTTTGTTGTTGTGATACCTCCAGAGATAAGCAGCATCTCACATCACATTCAGGGAGATATTGTAGCTTAAAGTGGAACTAAGCAATTTTTCACCTAGAAACAGCTCTAGGGTCAATGTGATGGTAAATAAGTAAAAACTACCCTTTTAACTTGGCATTTCTGTCCCAGGTAGTTTCGGAAGTCACCGATCTCCCCAGAAACACAAATCTACAGAATAAAAAGAGCTCAGCAAAAAGCAATGATGCTAACCAAATGCAGATCTGGTGTTTTTGTGTTTGAACTTGTAAGTACCATTCTAATAAAATTTGCTGCATTTCTGTTTATGAACATTGTGCTATTCTGCTTGGAGGGCTCAGAAGAGTGAACATTTTCATTGTTCCCCTTTAAACACAACTAACTTTCAAACAGTAAATGTGGTGCTTCCTATGAAAAGTACTGATATTGACTTTAGGTTCCCCATTATGTTTTGATACAGCTATCATTCTACATTTAATACAGAAGCGCAACAGAGCCAACATTATTTGTATTGGCACAGCCTTTTGCAGTAGGCTGGTGGTTGTGCCCCTGAGGCAGCTCCAGGTGTGACTGTGACAGGGCAGATTGATACATAATCCCATTAAAATAAACATCCATCATGTCTATGGCTCCATGATGCAGCCACTGGAGGTTTGAATGTCTCTCCTGCTGATTCAGTTTGACAGTGACAGTGAGTGTTACCGTTAGTGACATGACAGGAGCAGTCTATGTGTGTTTATGTGTGATAGGGGTAAGTGATAAGGTAAAAATCTTTAGGGATGCACCGTTACCGATACTGGATCAGATATAAGTGCCAAACCAGGCCTTTCAGCTGGATCTGTGGATCATTAAATGTACCGATACTGGATCAGATATCAGTGCCAAACCAGGCCTTTCAGCTGGATCTGTGGATCATTAAATGTACCTGATACTGGAGCAGATATTGTTTATTATACTTTAGCAGATGAATAATGTAGTGTATGTTGTATGATAATTGGTGTGTTAAGTGGTGATTGGAGAGGCCGTAGGTGTGGTATGTCTTCCTCATGTCGATCTGTCCCAGGGTAGTATCAGTGGCCTCAGATAGCTTACCACCATCATATATGTGTGTGAATGAGAGTTTCTTGTCAAGCACTTTGGGTGTCTTAAAAAGCATTTCATTAAAGTAGCAGTATAGTATAGTAATGTAAAGTATTGCAGATATAGAATCACTGTCAGGATCACCTGTGCTGCATTAGACATAGTACAAAGCAGTTTTCACTCTTCTCTTATTCCCCTGTCCTCTCCTAACCCCACACTGCTGTTCCTAAAACATGGATATAGTACTGTGCTCTAGGGGGGCCTCTTTGATCAGCATAACGAATAAGTGTCACAATGCCCGGCACCATGGTTACTCAATGACATGACCAATCACTGGCCTCTGGACTCTTGTGAAATTATGTTAAATGTTTGATTTTTTTAACCATGTTTGAACGCCAGCAGTTTTTCAAGTTACTAAGTGTACGACTGGGGTGTTAGGTTTCAAGCCGTTGAACCAGCTGCGAGGCAGGACAGGAAACAAAGCTTCTCTCTGTCCCCCATCCGTCCATTTGAGGATGGGACAAAGTGGCTGTAGAATAGACACCCAAAAAGAGGGTTTTCATTACAATAGGAGTCTTTAAGAGAAGGCCTGCAAACAAGGATATCACTGCTCACAGCAGGGATTCAGATAAGAACAGATTATGATTAGCACAAGTGTTGTTAGATGTCTAAAGCAGGACTAAAACAAAACAAACCAGGATGGAATCAGGTAACAACCAACGGGGCTAAAGCAGATACAGTATAATCTAGGACTAGCAGAGCTATAACAAAAGATAGCGTAAATCCAAATCAAACAGGTCTCAGCAGAGCTAGCTAACTACAGTAGCAATAATATGACTAAAACAGGACTACACCAGAAATACATGTAGGTGTAAATGAGGACCAAACCAATTTGAAACCAGAACTAAGCCAGAGCTAAACCAGGAGACTAAAAACTTAAACTTTTTTATATCCTTTATATAAAATAAACTTAAGCTACATTTGATGTAGATTAGAGAGCATCTCTATAAGAGCATTTGTCTTTAACATTGTCTTTTTTAAACTCTCTTGTGATCTGTCTATTTTTGATGCAATGTGTGACAATTTCAATCACACACTAAAAAGAAAACAACTTTTATCTACTAGACCAGTCTTTTCCTTCCCCCTACTGACCCTCGGCCCACGCTGGAACAAAACCATTAGCATAAGTTGGCTCTGTCTTTGAAATACAAACAGCCAGCACAGTGCAGTGATTGACAGGAAGACAAGAAGACATGTTTATCTAGTGAAAATTCGGGCACAGCAGGGCAACGTGATGCAGCAACCCATGCCATTTTGTTAACTGTGAATCCACAACAGATGTCACAAAACAAGTTATGTGAAAAATCCTGTGTACCGATATTTTATTACACTGTAACCGTTGTACTGGGAACCTCATGGTGATTTCTTAGATGCTTTGTTGGACTTTCCACAAAACATTCACAGGAAGTTTCATTTATTGTGCCAGCTTTTGATACATTTTATATTTGCTTCAGTGGCCACTCGGCCCACAGGCTGGACATCTACCCAGAGCTAGCTTGCTGACATTTTAGGCATTAAGGCAGCAAAATGATTATAATAACACTGTACTACAATGTTTGTCTATGTTTGTTTGGGCATTAGCCAGCAAGACCAGAACAATACCTGGTTTTGTGATTTGGTAAAATTTTACCAACCAAAATGTTTAGCTTACTCTGCTTGCATCACTTTAAGCTCTAAAAACTCAGTTGCTTTATTTGTTTAAACATTTTCCTCAAGGCAACACCAATATTTCTTTTGCCCGTTTTCCTTTCTTGTCCCCTATGACTATGCCTGAGGTGGGTGTCTGGTAGAATCATTGGTTTACTTATCACATATAGCTTATAAACATTGAATCAAAATTAAAAAGTGGCTTTAGTGACATGTTTAACTCTGAACTGAATACAAGAAAAATACTATCTTCCCTGTATTAGCATAGCATTAGGGCGCAATTAGCAAATAGAATGAAAACAAATAATGTGGAGAGAGAATAAATAGCCTAGCTCATAATCTCATAAAAATTAAATATTTTTATGTGGGATCCTCTAATACACAATAAAAAGGACATTGATTGAGGGCTGGGGCTAATTCTAGAGTGCAGTCACTTCCTGGTCCTGCCCCGTCCGAATTGGACTCAGGGTGCGGCCCTCCGGCTCATTGTCTGGGCCTGGGGCGGTGGACCTCCAGCAGAAAGCATTGGTATAAGGAATGTGGCATTGTACAGTCTCTTACAAATCTCCCATTGGACCCAATCACCAACCGCTCTATCAAACTCCCACCCACACACACACAGGGTTCAGGTTGCACCCCTGACTGGTCTCGCGTTGGCCTTGTACCCCCCGGGAGCGGACAGTGGTGCTCTTGTTAGCACTGACGTCACTATGAAGTTTGAGAAACATAGATGGAGAATAGATTTGATCAATAGAGCAGCTTTCTTGTCGTATTTAACACCACTGTATCCTTTAGCTCAAGCGTTCTCCTCCACTTAATCATGGTGTGACATTTAAAGATGGCCATTTGGTATTAAAACACTGCAGTAGCCTGTGCCCAAAGGGATTTTATTCACCATGTCCTAACCCCCGGGTCTAGTCATGAACTTTAGTTGCACGTTATCCTCTTGTCTCTTTTATCCGCTCATTTCCTGCCACCGGTCCACTGTCTGCAGACTAGAAGGGCAAAGTTTCTACAAAATGAAGACTTTTTACCTCCCAGGGATTTGGACTGTACTGTTTTGAACTGTGAAACTAGGACAACTTTGTTTAATGTCACAAGTTCAAAGTCAATGCAATGCAAATAAAGGCTAACGTGTAAAGTAAGTGTTTGCCTTTTGCTGAACCACTCCAACCACCCATAAAACACACAAAACCACAGGATCAAAAATGGTGTAGACACTTGTATATTTTAATACGTAATGTTATACTGCTGCAGACTATAGTTTTAAACGAGTTTGAATGATGAATCTAGTCATTCATTAATCTTCCTGTTTTTTCTGTAATTGGTAAAAAAATTACTAGAGCCTATCTCAACTATGGGCCTTAGGCAGGGTACATCCTGTATTTTTATTGCAATAGCACATCTCTAACAAATTGGGACAAGGGCAACAAAAGGCTAAAGCGAATGGCACTAATTATTGTATTTTTTTTATTTACACAGCACACAGCATCTTATTTTTTGGATTTTATTTGGAAAATGTAGTCATAAAGTTTGGACCATTGTATATAATAGCTAACCCTTTCACTGTAACACAAAAACCAAATACCAGGAATGTAGCCAGATTTCTATGATCTCACAGCACTTCAACTCACATTGGCCAACAACTGTTACACAACCCTCTTGAAACGTACCAGTCTCGTAATAGAAAAGTCAAAAAGGGAAACACGAAAGCACAATGCAGCCTCCTCACCCTCCCTCCCTCCACCCCGTCATGTCATGTGTACCATTTCCCTTAAAACACACAAAGCCCGGCAATCGACAAAGAGCAAGGGAAAGGCAAAGGGGAGACTCCCAAAAACATTCTCACACTCTCTTTCGGTTACAGCGGTCCACATAGCAAAGCCTCATATGTTGCAAGTGGTGCAAAAGTCAGGCTTTAGGTCAGAGTGAATCACTGAGACAATAATGTCCACGGCGCATTAGCCAAACAGACAGTGGACAATACCTGTCTTTGTGATGACGCATTCACAAACCAGCTAATACAGTATACTATTAGCTGCTCTGTTTGCCCACTTACTCATAAGTTTTACTGCTACTTCTGCTCAGAAATGATCAAAAGCATGTTGTTTTCAAGTAAAATTGTTGCAATTTTAAAATATTTTTTGTTGACATCCACTTAACAGGTTGGAGGTACTCTTTCCCTCCTACCTCTTCATACTCCCATTGTGTCTTTGAGCAAAACACATCATCCACTTTGTATAAATGTATTAGTGTGATTATGCTTGGTGAGGATGTATAAATGTGGTATAGCTGCCATGTCTCCCTCAATCTGCCTCAGTGCAGCTGTGGCTACAGAGGTTGCAGTATGTATGCAAATGTGAAGAAACTGAATAATAGTTGTAAAGCACTTTGGATTGCTTTTATTTTTACAGTTGTAAAGGAATGCAGTTATATTCGGCTTTGTTTTAGTCTTCTCTTGTCTTATCATTAGAAGTCCTATTTTGAGTTCCTAGGTCTTTTCCTGGTCGGGAAGAAGGAAGAGACAAAGAGGTGGAGGAATCTGTGGTCTAAAACAATGAGAGGAAACCAGCACATGCATCCTGGGGTCTGTGTCCCGGACAAGACTCCCATAGACAGCAGCAGGCGGTCAAACCATTCCTTGGACAGTCCTGGCTCAAATAGTTAGCCTAGGTGTGGTCACTGCCTCCAATAAATGGCAAAACTACTATGTATCAGAAGGAAAGTGTTTCTGCCTCAAGCTAAAGATAGACATTGACATGAAGGACAAAGTGATCATGACATGAGTTCAAAGCATATAATCCAACTGTTAGCTGGAAAATGTGTGTTAAAGCTAGGTCAAAAGTATGTTAAATCTGTGAAATGCATGTCATCACGGTCATGCTGGAGGTACAGCACATAAACAATCTATTCTAAAAGTCGTACAATAATGGATTAATAGGTGTTCTGAACAAAAAGTAATTCTTTAAAGAAATTTACGTGAAAGGTCAGTAACTTAAAACAGTTTGGCTCCAGAATCTCATATATTCTGTACTATTGCAAGAAAGAGGCATTTGTGTTTGTATATACTTAAGACATAAAATTAGTTTTTTGTATGTGGCAACCAAACATGCGCAACGATTCAAAAATCCAAGGGCATGATTCATCTGACATTTAAAAATGTTGGTCTCCTCCACAAAAACACTATGTACTTGACTCTTATAACTAAAGTGATAGATTTGCATAATGCCTTTCAAATGTAAAACACCTGTAATTAGTGAACCACATTTTCGTGTAAAGACCAATGAGGATATAACTTAATCTGAATTACAGATCACAGGCTCATTAAGCTCCCTAAGTGCACATCAGTTGTCTTTAATCACATTCAAGTCCTGCCAGTATGTGGCTACTCTCTCTAGGTAACGCTCAAACATCCACTTACTGCAAGTCTCACACATGTGCTCGCAGAAAAACATTTACCCACGCATCTCATCTCGCTGCACTCAATTTCATCTGACACTAGCACTCTTCCTCTCCTGTAATTAGTGCTTAAAGACAGGCTTATGTAAGCAACAGGCGGGTATGTGAAGAAAACCTCCCTAAAATCTCACTAGACTTAGATTCTGATATTCACTGGATTAGGAGTGCTGGTAGGCCTATTTGAGGGTGGCTTTAGGAGCACCCCAGGGCTAACAGCGCTAAACCAAGGCTAAACCAAGGCTAAACCAAGAAACTAGTTAGGTCTAAAGGAATAAACCAGAAGTAAATTAGGTATTAACCAGGACTAAACCAGAACTAAACCGGGGATGGGTATAAGGCTGATTAACCCAAGACTAAATTAGTATAAATTTGGTCTAAACTAGGTGTAAAGGAGGTCTAGACCCAGACTAAACCATGACTAAACCAATATACTAGTTGGGTCTAAATTAAGCACTAACTCAAGGTTAAACTAATATAACTTTAGTCAAAATCAGGCCTAAACATGTTTTTATGAAATTGTCCTCTGTGCACATGTCACTCTAAGGCAGGCAGTGACCAGTGTGTTCTTTTTAATGCATGGGTTGAAATTGCTCCACTAATGAGTGAATGAGTGCGCTGCTAGTACTTCACAGCTCTGGACAATGGGCAGAGTAAAAATTTTACTGGCAGGTAAACAAAACGCGACCTTTGGACCGGTCTGCATGTTTGTGTTCTTTTCCACGATGACGGCAGCAGCTTCTAGTTTTCTTTATGTTGCGCCCTTAATCTTGGTCAGTCATCCCTCCTCTCCCACCTCCTCCTTCACTGTCTCACTTTCGCCTACCTCACACATACAGGGAGCCTACATCAGTGCGTAACCATGGCAACGCGAGTGTCGGAGTGTTAGTTTTGTGAAAGTGGGTGTCGCTCTCTCGGACCGTCTTTTGTGGTGCTTTACAGATGAAGGTCCAGACGTCACATGTGCGGACGTAAGAAAGAGGCACCACACTTGGTTACTCTTGATTAATGGACACCAAGAAACAAGTTTTGAAGTGTGGCATCTGCAGCTAAAGCGTCAATATGCAGATGTTTTGGTGTTTTGTTAAGTCCTCCATGCCCATCGACATGAAACTGGCACAGAGTTAATCTCTGTCAGAACAAAACTGACTGGTTTTATAGACCAAAGTTGAAGAAGGTTTAAATCAGTCATCTGGACTTGGGTTTTGAGTTGAAGACGTTTCGGCTCTTATCCAAGAGCCCTTTTCAATTCTAAAAGTTGACTGGTGGAAATTCCAATTATATATCCTATTCCTGAGTGGGAGGGTTAACAGGTAACCTAAACCTGTTCTTATTGGTCTGTGAGTGATGAAAGGGCTAGGTTAGTTTCGGGTCGTTAGTGTCATGTGGTCTCAGTTGCTGGGGGTGGGAGCCATTAGCATGTGAAGTAGTTTCGGGTGAAACTGCCTTTGTCCTGGTAGAAACTCCATGTTTTCTTGGTACATCTTTTATGATGCTATTGTAGATGGGTCAGAGATTGTACCTGAGACCACCTCCTCTGTTAAGAGAAGGGTGGTGTTTTTTGACAAAAACTGCCCCTTTGACTCCTCTTTCACTCCATCCTCTCTCCCTAGCTAATATTCGGACCTCACTGTCTTCTAAGGACTGACCTTTGTCCTTAAGGTGGCAATGTACTGCAGACTCCTTACTGTACCTATGCTGGTATAGTCTCTTGTGTAATGGTTGTTTACTCTCTCCTATATATAGATCTTTGCAGTCTTCCTGGCTACACTGAATAGCATAAACTACATTACTTTGTTTATGGCTAGGGATGGGGTCCTTGGGATGTACCAGACTCTGTCCAAGTGTGTTGCCAGGTTTGAGGTGGACTGGAATGTTAAATTGATTGTAGATTCTTTTGAGTTTCTCTGATACACCAGCTATATAGGGAATGGTGATACTTTTTCCTTTTTGCTCTGGCTCTTTCATGTTCTGTTTGGATGTTCTTCTGTATTTTGCAAATGCCCACTTGGGCTAACCACAGCCTCTGAGGGCCTGGCAAACATGTTGTGTCTCCTTCTTCTTTCCCTCTGAGCTTGTGGGTACATCCTGGGCTCTATGCTCAAGCGTTCTAATTACTCCAAGTTTTTGGTTTAAAGGATGATGGGAGTCAAAGCG
>JAVQJW010262097.1:0-18013 GCA_036025195.1 Hypseleotris klunzingeri
CAGGGTACTACCCCCCCCCCCCCCGATAAACAGCTAAAACAGCTAAACTAGAGGTAGGTGGAAAGTGGGGCTAAACCAGGGATAAAACAGGTATTAAGTGGGTGCAAACTAGGTCTGAACCGGTGCAGGACTAAACTAGAACTAAACCAGGACTAAACCATCATTATTGTACCTGTTACCATAAATTCTATATAATAGATAAAGTATTCTATATAAAGTCAGTATAAACTCCACCTTTAAATCCTCTACAGATTTATTTCACAAACAAAAAGACTCAAAATCCACAATATTATTTCACAGATTTTCTTTTATTCTCTTCTCTGTTTGGAAATTGCAGGGTCAATATTTTTCATTAGTCACATTACTTGAAATGATGCACCAAATTTTTTTACTCTGTTTACAGGAATACACTAATAGAACACAAGGTTTCACAATGGATACACGACTGACGCTCGCCCATTGCACTTACAACAGTGAATGACAGATATTTTGCTTCATAAATATCCTGGTTCTTTTTTCAGATCATCAGATACTATCCATCTCCTTGCACACACCTCCAGATGGACTTGACAAAGGCATCCTAAACTCCTATATGCTATTGCCATGGAGGGTATTGTTTTTGTCACTTTACAAACACTTAAATGTATAGAATCTCTACATTGACCGGATATGTTTCTGAATACAGTTTGTTCCACTGTTGTAACCATTAAACAAGTCAGCCAGATACACTATACTTACATACATATGCAATAATAATAATAATATAATCTTCATAATTAGTGATATCATCATAATCCTCTTTGTCATGTTTATAATAAATATTCTTTTATACACAAAAAGTTGGCAGCAAATACATCATGGGGATGCACATGTATTCAAAACAAAGCTGTACAGAAGAAATGAGTAGTATTTACATTAAGATTATGTGTCTGTCTGTCCTCTCAATTTGTCTGGTGTCCACACTAAAGGCTGTTAATCTCATGGGCCTCAATTTGACCAGACAATTCTTTCACTTTTTTTTGTTATTTTTATTTTTTCTTTTGTATCTGACACAGTTCAGTCAGAGGCACTGCTGTTCTGTATCTTCCAAGAGTGCGACCAGTCTGGCTTGTGCTTTTCATGCCCTGATTTTGTTAAAGACTGGCTAAAAACACTTCCCTCATTCATATTCTCGACAACATTGGCCAGTGAAAGACAAGGTTCGTCACTATAGGCAAACCTTGGTGAAAATATCATGCCTCACTTCCTCATGTAGAATAAATCATGCACCTTTTTACCCGATGGCTTGGCTGTTGTGGTATTTTTTTTTTTTATAATAATCAACAATGAAATATCCAATAAAAGCATTCCATTCACCCCACATTTTACACTGACATCTATATATGTACAATGATGACATAGATTCATGAAAAAGTGCTGACCATCTTGTATTACAGGATCATAGCAGCACGGACAGTCACTGCAAGCCAGAGGAGCCCAGGTCAGCCAAGTGCACAGAAAACTTAATGAAGAAAACAGCCATACAAAGCCAAGCAAAAACCCATGCTAGAAAGCAACATGATGGTGGACATTCAAGAAACTGGACAGTCTACACAGTTTTACCCTTTGGCAACAAGTCCCACGAGTTGTGAGCTGTGGGGGTGAGGGGTCCGAAACATGCCACAATAAAATGAAAACAAGTCTAGTTAAATATCTAATATTTAAATTCATACAGACAAGTCGCTAAGTAAAAAAAAATTCTTGTTTGTTGTTTGACCAGTTTGAGAGTTTTTGTTTATCCTGTGAAAAGAATAATGATAGCTAACTGTTTCAGGTCTTTTTCCAGGTTCAAAATGAGTCTTTGCATAGAATATTTGAAGTTATAATTGCTTTCGTATCATTCTGTGTTGTATGTAGGAGGCAGTGGAGCCGGCTTGTGAGTGAAAAGATCTATCTTCATTAGCTGATACGATGTTAGCAGCTTTCTCCAGTACATCTGTTTATATGTGTGCACTGTATTTGAAATGTATTGTTAGTGATCGTCCACATGCTTGTATGCCATGAAAACATAACATGCACGCTTAGGGACTGTGGTTGTAAACCCTCCGACAATTTATATTACGGCTAAAATAAAGAAGTGTTTTTTTATATTTCTGTCAGTAAATTAAACATTTTAATAATTGTGCTATATACCATTTTCAACATGCTATTGCTTTGAAACTAATCAAGCAAATAATCAGATGCAGAACAAAGAATTTCAACAAAAAATAAGTGAAAAAGTCTCCTGAACATCAAAAATACTCAAAAATGACAAATTTACATGATTTTGGTTTATGTACATACAATAATATACAGCTGAGTAAAAAGAAAACGTGATGATATGGACATTTTAAAACATATGAGGTATACAAGTAAAAACATACTGAATAAGGCTCTTCCATTCAGTGAGGCAAAATGAAAAACAAAAAGGAAAGTCCCAGAGAGCTCTGAGACCAACTAAAGTGATGGCTTTATGATGGCTAATAAAAAGCCGTGGCCACTCTTTCATTTGGTCCTCTCATCGGTGTGAACTTCACACTTGTGGGCACACTGGTAGTTATCCCAAATCTACAGCTAAAGACTAGTGGCATCTCATAAATGAAAAAGTACCAATATGGACGTTTATTTTCAATTGTGCGTGCATCTTCATATCCACATGTACACAATGCATTTTGTAGACATCAAAACCTAAAAAGGACCACTATAGACACATTCAGAGAAAGGGGTTAAATTCCCTCAAATGGAATGTACTGTAGAGATCAGTAACACCAAGCATTCATGAGTGGAGCCGGGTTTGTTGTCATTGCCGTGATACACCTGTTCTAGGTGAGAGTTGTCTTTGTAGGACAGGAAAAACCCTTAAAATTAAGATTTTGAAAACTTCAAGCTTACATCAAGTGGCCTATCCTTGACAGATCTGTAATCCCCAGATGCTTCAGTAGAGGGCGCTATAAGGTTCCCTTTGGCAATAAAGACCATGCACGACTAAGCACAGTTATGTGCCCATGCCTCTATTAGAGGGGATCTGCCAGTCAATCTGCCCCAACAGAAGAAACAGGGCATCACTGCTGCCTAATGGTGTCATCAGTATCAAGGCCTGTTAAAAAACAAAGAGAATATAATAGACATTGCATTATGATGATGATGCATTATTGCAAAAATGCACTGAATTGAAATATCTGAGGAAAAACATGGACTTTTGGATTCCTTCAATTAAATTCCAACTAGTTACATTTGAGGTGTGAGAAATGATCAGGGCTTTGCACACTGAGTAATACTGTGGCAGTCCGGTCAAACACACTGGAAGTAATCCACTAATCTGAGCAGGCTGGCCTCCTGCTTTAAGTCAGGTCTATCTGCCATTACTATTACTCCAGGGAATCCCTACACTGACTGAGAAGTGCTGTTGTTTGACATGAATCAAGAGTCAACAGGTTCACAGACAAATGTGTGTCTGGTTGAATGGACTATAGTTATTCTGAGTGTGGTGAGACATAAGATATAAAGGGACTATCTTCTCATCTGCTTTATTTGCCCCTCTGTGCTTATGCTTCTGTGAGCAGAATTAGTTGATTAGTTCATTGTAGCATGTAATGGGTGATGCTAACCCTGAGTCATGGTTCTGTGTACAGCATGCTGTCTCCGCTAGTATGTGATAAGCCTCAGTTAGCTCACATGCTAATTTTAGCACAGTGTGCTTGGCCCAGATTACACTCAGAGATTGGAGTCAGAAGCCAACTTGCCTTGGTCTTGGCTTTGAGCTTTCACTTATGTGGTTCAAAGTTCAAATGGACTATTTAATTATTTTGTTTGTTGTGTATGTTTGCACACAATATAATAATAAGCACACTGCATTTTGCATTTAGTGCATTGAGCTAACAATCACAAGTTGTCAAACCAAAAAAACAATATTGTCATACTACGTAGAACTTTGTAGAATCTGGCCAACAATGATGAGTTTTATCAAGTTGACATATGACAGACTGACAGCTGTTTGACCAAATATAACATTGAACATTCACTGCCACCCACAATCAGGTAAAAAATAAAACTAACCACAGGGGACATGTGACTGCTGCCAGTAACCGTACTGTCAAATAAAATACACTGATATGATTAGACAATATTTAGCAGTTATATTATTTATTTTATATAAGACAGTACAGTGTGATCACAGAGGTGCGCACCTGCTCTATTACAAAGACATGATGTCCACTTACTTTTAGTGTTCCACAGTCCTCTGTTCATGTTGACAAATCATGAAATTCAGTTCAACTGTATACCAGTGTCTGGGGACTTCAATGCTGACAGGACACACTTTGATTCAAGCTCTGTTCAACGTAGACGCATAAAATAAAGATGCAACTGATTAGTCTTTGTTACTTGTTACTTGTTTGTTGTACTTATTTTTGTGTTAAATATTACAATTTTAAAATATTCAATTTGACCACATTATATTTGAAGTGCCATTAATTAACATTTTTAATATGATCAAATATAGAAGAGATGTTCGTTTTAAAAAAGGAGCACTCACTGATGAATTCAGTTTCTCTCCTCTCCGTTTGGTTGAGTTGCATTTAATTTTAAAGGTTTTTCCAGTATGAAGCCAGTGATCCATATTATTGAATATCCTAAAAAGTAGAGCAGAAATAGTTTTATAGTTTCTTAAGATCAGGCCAAAGAGATTCAGAATATGTTTTATAAAATTGTTATACAATAACAACAAATGTGATATTTACGTTTATTCTGTTAAAACTGCTTACCATTTTATCTTCACTTCACCAGAATGAAGTGAATTTCTTTCCAAGGCCAGATAGAGCTAGAAAAAAGAGAGAGAAAAGGAAATACATTAATGATGGTGCTAATGTAGTTTTAAGAACTAAACTGTACAACAATATTTGAACATATTATGTACAGCTGATATGTGAAAACCATGAACATACCATCGCCCAACTTTCCAGCCTGCTCAGCTGCACCTCCTTGTAGGATTTTGGTCAGAACGTTTTCTCCCTCGGGTGGGACCTGTCCTGTGGGCGCACTGCCAATACCTCCAGGTTTACTGCCAATGCCAACCGGAGGAGCTTTGGAGCCTGTTGAGAACATTATATTATTGTAAGTCCGTCACTTTTCTGTTGTCTCTTTGCCCACACACTAAAATATGCTTACCAATGCCTGTTAGAGGGGGTGTCGCGATCTTAGTAGGCTGTGGCGCTGGTGGGACACCTGCTGCAGCTTTAGATCCTATTCCGCCCACTGCAGGTGGTGCAACCATTTTTGGCTAAAATTAAACAAATGTCATGTTGTAATTTTTTTATTTATAAAGAGCCTTTTTATAGTATATATACTAATCATATTGTTTTTAAATTTTATTTATTTTATTTTTCATATAACTTTAGCTGACGTACCGCTGTGGTGGTTGGCTGGCTGGCTGCAGGTCCAGTGCCAGGTTGCCGTCCTTGGGCCATGGCTGGTCCAGGTTTGGGCTGTTGCTGAGCTGGTGCTGGTCCTGCTGTGGTTGTTGGCGGTCCTGGCTGCACTGGATGCTGCTGCTGCTGCTGTTGTTGTTGTTGTTGGGGAGTGCTCTGTTGGGGCTGCTGTGTGCTGTCCACTGGTTCAGGTCCAGGATGTCTCCCAGTCTGACCCTGAGGACCGGCTCTCTGCTGCTGGCCCTGAGACGGCTGGGGCGGATGCTGATCCTTGGGGCCTGGTGCGTTGGGGTCCTGCCTCCTGGATGATGGGCGCTCTCCTTGTGTTCTTTGGGTTCTTCCATGATGGTGTCCCGTGGGTGAGTCCCGAGGTGAGTCCCGTGAAAAGTCGCCTGAATTTCGGGGGCTTTCTTGTGCCGATCTGGAGTCTGGGCCCGCTCTTCTTTGCACACCTGATGGAGCTCTGGTGTCGGATCGGGCTGCTGGATCCTTGGAGTGTGTCCGTGAAGAACGAGATGATCTGGGATCTTCAGAGGAGTGACGGGAAGAACTGTGTCTCCCGGAGCTGCTGCCGTGGTGACGATGTTCCCGTGATGACGAGGAGTGCCGTGATTGGTTGTACTCATCCGGGCCGTACTCCTCAGGGGGCTCATCATAGTCGTGGTAAGTGTGCTTACTGCGTCTGCCTGTAGAGGAATGACCACTGCCATGATGTTTGCGGGCTTCTCGTGGTTTCTCAAACCAGTCAGTCTCCTCTTGCCCCAAATGATAGGCTTTTAAAACCAAACAATCAACAGTCAACTTTTTATATGGGCTAGGAGAAGCATGTAGATTGAAGCCATGCATACAAGAAGCCATGCATTAAATTTGTAGAGTCATGCATTTAGAGAATATAAAAAAATTACAACACAACCTCTGACACACCATGCAAAAGGTAAAAAAGACGGCAAAAGACATAAATAAAAAATAAAAAAGACAAAAAGAAACCCACATGCTTGATAGTATTCCATGCTTGGCATGCAGTCTTCTTACAGAGCACTTCAAATTGCAGCAAAAATTATTTAGCACCATTTACCTTCACTGTCAGAAACAGCACAGTGCATGTCATCTACAAGGTAAGGGTCGTCTGGTTTATAGACATGACTCCTGGGAAGATCCTTTTTGTGGTGGTCCTGTACATCGGGCAGTGAATGGCTGGAGCCATACTGGTTGCGTGCGTCATACGCATCAGCTGCAGCAGAACTTCTACCGATGCCAACAGGTTTCCCCACAGGGCTGAGTGGACTCTCCTCTTCTGAGTTTTGGTTTCTCATTGGAGGTCTTCCACCGCGACTGGTTCTTTGAGAGCGCTCCATTGCATCTCTTTCATATGATTTGCTCCGGTGCCCTGTGTTGTCTCTGGATGAAATCTTGTCCATTCCATATCCAGTGGACCTGGATCTTCCAGAGCTGTACATGTGTTCATCTTCTTCAAGTCCCTCACGACTTGTACCATAGTATTTCTGCTGATCATAAGAATGCTTCTTCCCATAAGTGCCATCATCCTGGCCTTTCTTGGTCCTGGTAACGACTGTACAGCTGCCTCCAGTGGATGTTGTCATTGTGTAGGAAGCTAGATCTGATTCTACATCTCGGGCTTCCTCTATAGGGGAGAATTTAGAAATCTTCTGCTCCATTCCCTGCTTTCTGTGTTTACTACGTTTGGAAGAGAAACCAGGGGTGAGATTTTTAGGTGTGGCTTTATGACTACCAGAGCTGCTTCTTGTTCCATGTTTGTTGTAGTCTTCATAGTAATAGGATCCTCCACTCACAGTTGTACTGGTGCGACTATCAGCTGTGCTCTGGTAGCCGCCTGTGCCTGTAGGTCTGCCATAAGCATCCACAGCCTCATCTTCAGGCCGTCCATAAGCAGATCCGTGCACAGGACCATTCTCACTGCGATATCGTCCATGTGCATCAGTAGGTTGACCAGTATTGTCTTTTGTCAACTCACTAATATCTTCAATCATTACATAGTTTCTAGGGATGTTCTGTTCTAGGTTGGAAGTGTAAAGTCCATCTGTGCCATAAGTATTCATAGGACTGTCTACAGAGTGTGTCAGGCCAGGCTCAGGGGGACGGTACTGTCCATATGCATTGCTGTACAAGGAGCCATAGCTGGTATCTGGAGCTGATGTTGCCACAGACACTGCTGGGTTACTGATGACCTCATAGTTAGTGGTTAGTTTTTGCTCTAGGTCAGCTAAAGATGTCTGCCGTGGTCTTTGGTGAACAGTGAGGATGTCCGCTGGTTGTTGGTAAGGAAGGCCAGGTTGGTAGGAACTAGTGGGGTAGGGAAGGTTTTGACCTGGCATGGATTGACCAGAAGGATGGTAACCTTGGTGACTGTGCTGCTGCATACCAAGATCTGTCTGATAAGAAGACTGACCATACATTCTGGAAGAGTAACCTGGCTGGTTCTGGTACACTGGTCCTGTGGGGGGATGAGGCTGAAATGTGCCTGGTTGTGGAGCAGAGGTTGGGTAAGGGAGAGTTTGGAACCCAATCTGTTGATAGGCAGAGGATGGTGGCTGCACTGATGGTTGACTTTGAGAGTAAGGGTAGGACATATAAGAGGAAGTTGAAGAATACTGGGAAGTCACATTAGGGTCACTGGTAAACTGACTCAGTGGTGCAGTACTGGGCCTGCTCAGGAGACCATTAGTATCAAAGTTACCAGTTGCAGCTGCCATCCTAAGATTATTGAGCTCACTGTCTGACATGTAGTCTCGGACATCACCCATACATCTTAGATAAGCCAGATCCCTTCTCTCTCTGTCCTTTACCATTGTTTCTTTGCGTTGTGTGATACCAAGCTCCAAACAACGGAGTTTAGCATCAATTTCTTTTTCTTCTTCCTCTAGTTCAGCCTGTTGCTTTCGGAGCTTTGATGACTCTTGCTCTACTGCCTTTAGTTCACTAAGCAGCCCGGCTTTAGAAACTCCCTGAGCAGACCGTGGCAACATTCGCTGGGACATGCCAGGAGAGCTGTACATTTGTGCTGGAGTAACAATAGGCAGTGGACACTCCTCTGGAGGGGGGCTGGGCAGTGTCCTCTTCACTTTTCTCATCAGAGAGTTCTGCTGCTGCTGCTGCAGGGAGGCCATCTGTGAGAAAGAGACGCGCACATGTACATTAAGTTAATTATGTCAATTATTACAGTACGCTGCAGACAGTATGTTTGTTTACTTCATTTATTTATCTAGATGTGACTAACATCTTGCTGATTGTAATGCATTTTTTAATGTTTGTAAACACACCCATAATAATAAAAGGTGATTTGATTAGATATGTACTAGAATTAAACAAAAATAGGACATTTGTTTGGTTGTATAATCATGAGATGGTGTACATAGGCTATGTACAATATGTGAATATTATACTGTATATTTGAAGTCAATGATTAAGTGGAATACTGAATATAGAGATTATGCATTATCATTAGTAAAGAAAATAAAACTCTCTGGTTCTTACCTGACTGTTGGACAGTGCTTGCTGATGGTACGGAGAGAACCTGTTCTTGGCTGGGTCCTCTGATGTGGGACTCAGAGGTTTGGGATCTGACATGGAGCGCTGCACACTTTTTATGGGTCGTGGAAGGGACTGATGGCGCTGCGGTGATTCAGCTGTAAAGGCTTTCTGCTGGGGGGTTACATGGGCCTTGTTTAGCTTTTCTTGTGATGCAAATGTAGTCTCCAACATACGATGAGGAGAAAGCGGAGAGACTGGGGAATATAAGACCTGGGGAGACTTCGGAGGTTGGCGAGAGTCATGCTGAGGATAACTGATTTCTAGAGGGTCTGGCTTTCGCCTCTCAAATGTTGCCACCCCTTGCAGCCTGGGAGAGGCTGGATCTGCTGTGTTTGCACCGACTATGTGCAGACTAGTGGAGTATGGACTGATGGTTGTGGGGACACTTAGCTGAGGAGCAACAACACCTTGAGACTGTGATTCGGGTTCTGTTTGACATGCCAAACTTTCTCCTTTGTGGGTTCTCTCCGGAGCTGCTATATAATGTAAAAGGTCCACCTTTGAGGTCTCTGCCATTGTAATGTGGATTGCAGGTGAAACCCTTCCAAGCTGATCTACTTCGGTTTGACATGAGGAATCATTTGTGGTCTGAATAGCGATGCTTGAGGAAGCTTTAGATAGTCCTTCAGATTTAGCTTCTCCACTAGATTCAGAGTGCTTTGATGCTCGTGATCGCCTGCGCCTCACGGGCTGTTGGTCCCAGTCTCCCTGGTCCTCTTCATCAGTTTGCACACTACAATCTGCAATACGCCTCGTTCTTCTGCGGCGGTTCATGAATCTATCTTCAACTTCTTCATCATCAGTTTGTACACAACTGTCAGTTATCTTCTTTACAGAGTCCTCCTCTGCACCATCTCTTAGACGAGGCATGGAGTTTTGTTTTCTCATAATCTTAGAGTCAACTTGTTTGTCAGTACTTTTTAATGACATTTCAGAGGCAGAGCTTTGTATTGGACGGGGGGCGACCATAGCTTGCACCACTTGTCCATCCTGCCAAAACTGAACACTCTGTCCGTCTTGTTGAATGATTCTGCCAGTTTGGTCACAAATAATGAACCCATGAGGGGCCCCTCCACCCACGACAACCCCTTGTAGAGCCCCTTGAGCCGATGTGGCCGCAGCTGCCGCAGCTGCTGAGGCGGCAGCGACCTCTGCAGCAGCGGCAGCAGCAGCAGCCTCCACAGCCGCGGTCTTCTGTCGCTTCTGCTCCTCTAACTGCTGCTGGAGCTGCTGCTGGAGGGACTGGATCTGTTCCAGCTGCATTCTCTGCTGGGCCAGCTGTTCTCTTTGCATTATGAGCTGAGTCTCCCGCTCTGCCTGCTGTTGCTGTAGAACTTGCTGTTTGATTGTTTGCAGCTCTTGAATCTCACGCTGAACAAGTAGCTGCTCCTTTTCTCTGTGTCTCTGAAGCTCCATTCGATCTCTTTCAAGCTCCTCGTGTAATCGGAGTTGCCGTAATTTCTCGAGCTCAACCCGTTCTCGCTCGAGCTGCAGTATATGTTCTTGTTGTTGACTCATTTTTTCATCTTCTTTTCCTTTTGGTATTTCCGCAGGAGGAGACAGCTTAGTGCTTGGGGCCCCAGTGGCTGTTGCCTGTGGCAGATGTGATGGTTGACTAGTAGATGGGACTAGAGATTGGGTTAAAGATAGTGGTTCAGTTTGAACAGGCATCAGCTGCCCTTGTTCGATGGGAGCTGCTTGGCCCTGGGCTGCAGCTGAGGTCTGTTCTGTTGGTGCTTGCATACCAGGTGGTGCAGGTAAGGCAGGCAAAGCTGTTGCACTTGTTTGGGCAGTGTCTGTTGCTAGCGACTTTCCAAGGTACATTGGTGTTTCTTGAGTAGTGCTGCTTGGAACAGACATTGCAGATGGTGTAGCTGAAGTTGGATACTGGTAGGAATATTGTCCTTGTGTAGGATGGGGCATTCTAGGAGTTACTTGTGGTAACCTTGTGAGGCTAGCTAGTGGTACAGCTGTCACACCTGCTGGATATGGCCTGTATATTCCTCCGGACATGGGTCGAATAACAGGGGCAGGCTGGGTGGTAATTGGTAAGGTAGAAGCTATAGGGGTGTTTATGGTTGAATATATCATACCATCACCTCCACGTATAGTACCAGGATACATTGCACGGATACTCGCCTGTCTAGCATTGATTAGGTTTGTTAGAGTTTGTCCATTTGGTGTTGGTCTTCCATCTGGCCCATATAGAAGACTTGCTCGTATTGATGCCAAGCTCTGCTGGAGATTTAGCCTGCCTAAAGAACCACCTCTTCCTACATATGGCACCAGATCGGATCTATATCTGCCTCCCATGTGGTCTGCTGTATTTAGAGCTGCACACATGCGACTAATCTCCCTTGCAGTGGTTGCACTATACTGCACGAGATTTGAGTCTTGGGACCCTGAAAGATTTTGTGAGCTGTAGTTATAATCTGAACTGATATTGGACATGGAGCCATATCTACGGAGGGGAAGTGAGGACCCTGACAAATCTTGACGCAAGTCTGTGTAGGATCCATACTGTGCTCCCATGCCAATATATCTGCCATCATAAGCCTGGTCAATGCTGCTAAGATCTACTGCTGCGCCACCTTGTACCCTACCCTGATACTGACTGCCATCCGTCATAGAAGGCAGGTTTGTATCTGACATTGACGGTTGTATTCTTCCCATTGCAACTATAGCAGGCTGATATGTTTTGTGTTCTACTAGTATTCCCTCTGAAACTTGCTGTTGTTGCTGACCTCCACTGTAGTGAGGAGGTGCAGGAAGAGCTGGTAGGGATGCTTCAGTTGCGGGATTTTTATCTGCTGCACCTGTGTTTTGGCCAAATGACCCTGAACAGGAACCAGCAAATGGCAACTTGTAAACAACATCACAACAAGCCATCTGGTTGTCTGGTTTAATTGGCCCAGTGAGATCCAAGACTTGTGGTGGAGGGGGCTCTTCTTGCTTTACGAGTTGAGTAACTACTTGGGTGCCACTTTGCAATGTGCTGCTCTCATCAAGTTGTACCATCATGACATGAGGCTTGCCTGTAGACAAGTTTATTGCTGTTGGCTTGTTTTTCAGTTCTAAGGCAACTCCACTGTAGATGTCTTGGGGAGCAGAGGTAGCAGCTCCAGAATGTGGGGCCAATTGTGACACTCTAGTTATGGCACTTGCTGTTACTACAGGTTGAGCACTACTTGTTTGACTCACTACGAGGTCTTTTTTCATAATCACTGGTGGTACTTGATTTGCTAAATTGTAACGAGCAAAGGAAGACTGCTGTTGGTGCTGCTGGAGTTGTTGTTCAAGGAGTTGTTGCTGTTGGAGGAGTTTCTGTTGCTGTAACTGTAGTTGTTGTTGTTGAAAGCCCAGATTCTCGAGACATGCATCAATTTTGGGTATGGACGGGTCAGTCATTGACTTACTCTGAGTTAAACACACCGCTGATCCAACGCACTGCCCCAAGTCAACGCGGTTTTGCATAGGATCTCCATATATAACTGGCTGCTTGTTTGGGGACATAAACATGACCCCAGCAACTGTCATGCTAACCGTTGTAGGTGTTGATACAGATACATGTGGTTGTTCCTGTGCATTTAGATTCATTATAAGAGGTTGGACTGCGGTGTGGCGACCAGATGGCTGCTCTGCTCCTATACTGTATCGTCTTGTGTCAGAGGCCAGCGATGTAAGGTCCATTCCCTGATCTGTCATTATTATCGGTGCGGATCTAATTGGCGCTCTTAGATCTACAACATTTGTACTTGAAGATGACTGGCCGACTGAAATTTTTTCCATTGAAGTTGATTCCCGGGCATTGACAGTACTAATGCCGACATTTACAGAATGCTTTGGAGAACTTGTGGATGGAGGATGTGTGCTATACAAGGTTTTGTAATTGGCCTGTGTTGGCGATGAGAGTGGGGAGGTGGATGAATTTACAGTATGTGGTTTGGCAGGGCTAGTCGCTTCAGAAGCCAGGGTTATTACCATTACCGGTGAATCCTGAGAGGACTGTTGACGGGCAAGACGCGGTGAAACAGCTCTTTGAGGTGCTGATTGAGCTGGGGCAGAGGAACCACCACCACCAGGCACGGATGGCAACTGCCTGCCACTGCCACTGCCACCAGTAGGCCGCACAGATGGGGTATGTGTTGGGCTTTGGGCTGGAGAGGTTTGGGGAGATACAGGAGAGCTGGGGCCTTTGAAAAGTGAGAAAACCTTGGAGGTAAGGGAGGACGAGGCAGGTTCTGGTGAAGTTTGAGTTGGCCGCTGTGAACCACTTTGTCTTTGTGTTGTGGCAGCTTGGGCTTTTGTTGTGGACACGCCTACAACACCTTCAATTTTGGCACTCTGGGTCATCATCCTGTTTTGTGTTTCTTTTGATAGATGTTGTGTAGCAGGCATTCTAGGATCTGTTGAGGAGAATGACACTGGAGCTGCAATTTGTGTGGGACTCGACCCAGGAGTTAAAGTTGCACCTGCTTCAAGATGTGTCTTACTTTCAGTTTGATAAGTGCCTTTTTGTTGATGAACTGTTTGTCCTTGTCTTTGCATTAGCTGTGCCTTCCTCATCATCTCCTCATAGACCTCTTCTGCACTCTTGAGGGTTTTATCGGATGGTGACACTGCAGTCTTTTCTGTCGGAGAGTACATTGCTGTTAAGGTGGGCAGATTGTACTCATTTCCTGATTTATACAACTTTCCACCAATCATCTCAAAGCCTTCCGCTTCAGAGTCCATCGAAGGGGAATATTCAGAACATGACGATCTGTGTAGTTCTTCCATCTCTGCTGCCTGTCTCAGCTCTTCTGTTGGAGATGCATCCTCAATTGGCGATAGGTTACTGGGAGGCGTTTTCGATCGCTCCCTCCGTCTCTGTGCCCTTAGCTCCTCCTTGTCCCGCTTTGCTTTTCGAGCTGTACTCCGGATCCGCTGCTGTTCCAGATCCCTCATCTGTTCTTGTTCTCTGAGAAGTTCCTCCTCTTCCCGCAGCTCGTCTTCTTCGGAGGAGTCTTCAATGGTGGGCAGCAAAGGCCCATGGGAGCGGTGTCTAGCTTTTCTTTGCTGCTTTGCTTCCTCTAGCCTTGCCCTGCGACTTGGACTGCTGTCACTGTCGTCCTCCATTGATGATACTGAAGTCGGAGAGGTCCCGGAGTTGTAGCTTGGCGTAGTGGCAGGTAGAGTAGAAGAGTAGTCCCCCTTAGAGCGCTCTTCTGGAGAACCAGTCAGACTTTCCATTTCCAGCTCAGGTTCTCTTAGGTCATGTTCAGTGCTGAGTTCAATGTCTCGGTTGTAACTGTTAGTATTGTTGAGCTCAATCGTCTTAAATCTTCTGAGGCCGCCTTGAGACGCCATTAAACTATCCTCCTCCCCTTTCCTCCCATCTGATGCCTTAGTGTCATCTTCAAAGCTGTTTGACTGGTGAGAGAGCCGACGCCTTTCTTTGCCCTGATCCCCACTGCTTTTGTGAGTCCTTTTAGTTTTCTGCGTCCCATATTCCTCCATCTCATCCTCATCCGCGCTCATTTCCATAATTTGCCTCCGCATGTACTCCTCATCTGTCACATCTTTATGCGTCTTCTTCTGTCGGACTGGTAAAGGTGAGAGACCACTTTCGCTGCTGTCCTCCACATAATCGTGACGGAGTTTGCAGCTAAGGTCGTCTTCAGATTCGTCTCGTGCTGCGTCATCTTCTGGGCTGTAGTCTCCCACAGACAGTGAATGGGGCCTGTTCTTTGAGTCTGCTGGTTCTAGGAGAGGCTTCATGGAGCTCTCCAGTTTGGTAATATCTGAAGGGATAGAGGCGTTGAGTTTAATGCCTTCCTCTTGTATCTGGCCCGTGATCTCGCCCAAGGAGCCGGAGATGCCATCAGAAGAGTAGCCAGTGTCACTCAAACTCTGTGTACTGGATTTGGTGATATCCTGAAAAAAAAAGAAAGAAATGTGTCATTACAAGACAAAGACAAAAGAGTCAGTCAATATAGTAGTGGAAACATGAATAAATGCTTTTGACCAGTGATTCTCAGCTGATGTGTCAGAGCCCAAATGTTTGCTATGAAAAGGTTTAATCAAATATAATTGCAAGTTAATAAAATAGAAATAGAGTATGACAATATTTTAAAATACATTACCACAGTTAAATCTAAAAATGGCTCACATACACAATCCGAAAAGCTGAGAACCACTGCTCAAGGTCTAGACCACATACACATAAATGTTTGATATTTCTTGAGTACACTTCGAGGTAAAATCAAACATTAATTCAAGATTTGCGTTGTGTAGTTTTGCCTAATAAAAATACGTTTAGCAGTATGGTTGGTGGTTTTATTTTAATATATCCAGATTGAGTTTACCTTTCAGTGACAAATACACAGAAATGGATTGTTAAAAGTGAATATAGCACATTTAAACATAACAGACAGATGTTATCCCATGCTTGACTGCCATCTCTGAGGCACTGTGCATTCTTTGAACCATTTTAGAGTAAGGGTCATGCTCTGAATGCTTCAAAAGTTGTCACGGTGAGTCATTGGTTCACTGTGTGGACATTGGACAAATGCTTAGTTTGAAAATACAAAAAAAAAAGGTAATAAAAATAAGATGTACAAAAATATATTATATAAAAAGTGATGAGGCCAGTTGTGAAGATGATGAACACAAAGTTGGCAATGCCAAGAAATGAATGAATGGTATTAGTTGTGATAAAAGACTTGAGATTTTGCACAAAAATATAAAAAACAAAAATCTCCACAAAACAATGAAAAACTGAAAAATAGACATAAAGGTAGAAAATTATTTTTGATGATCCAACAAAAAATTTAAAATGATTGAACAAATTGAAGTTGAATAAGTCGCCGATAGCTCACTTCTTGGTGTCTTGATATCTGTGAATCCTCATCCATCTTTGTGTCTTTAGGTAAAGTGACAGTCTCTGCCACAGTCTTCTTTGGTGCTGGCTTGACATCTTCTTTGAGAGGTTTCGTTGAGGACTTTGTAGAAGTTTTCTCCTGCTTCTCCGGCTTTTCCTGTCCTGGCGCTGGTTTTCGGGACTGGTTGTTACCTGTGGGTTTAGACTGAGCAGGTGTAGATTTGGGGGGAGTGGTCTTCGTCTGGTTTGGTGCTGCTTTCCCGGAAGTGGGGGAAGCCTTTGCACCAGAGGGCTGTACGGGGGTCTTAGCTGGGCCTTTTGCCTGGCACTGACCCTTAACTTGAGAAGCGGGCGCAGGTTTAGCTTGAGCTTTACTCTGAGGGGTAGGCTGAGTTGCCCCCTTAGTTTGAATAGGTGGTTGGGATGTAGGCTTAGGTTGGGGAGAAGGTTTACTTTGAGGGGAGGGTTGACTGGGCCCCTTGGTCTGTGGGGCACTTACTTGGTGACCCGGAGCTTTCTGTGGTTGAGGACCTGTGGGTCTAAGCCCTGGTCCTTGATTGGGGCTTTGCTGAGGAGGTGGATGCTGACTGGCAAGAGAAAGGTGTCGGGGTGATCCAGCCGGCTGCGGGACGGGTGCAGGAATATCCCCCAAACTTCCAGACAGGGCCCTCTGTGTCTGACAGTTCAAGCACAGCCATTCTTTCTTCTGAAACACAGATACAAGTATAGGAATTAGAAGTTTGTACGAAATATCGGTCACGCTTTATTTTATACAATCCGTTAACTACATTGTATCAGCCTCATTAAGTACCATGCAATACACTGTGTAACAAACTGTAATAACATACTACATTGTACATACATAATGGTTAAGGTTAGGGTTATTAGTGTATTACATTGTACTTATTGTGGTGTGGCAGAAAGCTTGTGAAAATAATCAAACTGTGACTTATACAAACTACAGATGCTTTAGCAGGTTTGTCCTTGTACTGTATGTTTTGTACATTACTTCTTTTTATATTATTTCTTTGTATATATACAGAGAATAAAGTGTGTTTTGACTGTTTGCTAAATGGAAATCAAGGTTGTAATCAATAAAATCTTGTTATGTATGAGCCCATGCCAACGATCTAACAATATTTAAAGACGGGTAAATTGACAAAAAAAAGGCTTGATCTAAAATCGCATAGAGCAGAAAACAGTGGATACATGTAAAATTATGCGTGCTTTCTATTGTTATAGACCATAAAGCCTTCCCAAGTGGCAGGTGGGAGGCAGAGCTAAAATCTACCACAAGATGAGAAGGAGGAAAAAGAGGAGGAGGATGAACACAGAGGGAAGAAGGTGGTGGTGAAAGATAACCAGCCAAAAGGAGATTCTAACTGAAAAATGGATATAAAAAGAAGTAAAAAAAAAAAAAATCATGACATAAATTCTATTTTCTTTACAACTAGAAGACAAGGCTCAAAAATAGTGGATATTTTTTGGACATTATTTGGGCATTATTATACAAGACTAAAGTAGAATTTGAAGAGTAATTTTAGTTTCATCTTTGGCAGCACAATATACATGTAAAAACAATCAATAACAAATAAGAGCTTTAAAATATAGCACAACCAACTTATGTATAGCAAGCTTAACGTCATACAAAACACAAAAAAGTATTTTAAAGACAGCAACAAGGTTAGACTTCTTTCTGAACTTGCCCAAATTTCCACATTGTTCTCTAAAGTGGGACTATGAGGTGTTGATGGAGCCGGTGTCATGCCAAACAGATAGACTTGCTTTGTTTCCGTCCCTCTATCAAGTGCTTCACTGAGGAGCTAAATATAAACAGGTGCACAGTCTCAGAAATGGCCATCTGTGCTGTTCCTCCACATGGAAAAAAAAACCCTGTCTAAAACTGTCACTAACCAGTATCCAGCATGTTTATGGGCATAGCTCTGCATCACAGGCTAATGTACAGAAAAGTATTTTTACATATGCATCAATCAATCAGTCAATTTATTTCAGAAATGCAGCATATCAAAATAAGTTAGTTTCATAACATAAAAAATATATAGTGAACCAAAAATAGGAAATAAAGCTACAACTTGTTTGAAAAGGAGTGGGATGTTTAGAAAATGGTTTAAAAAAA